>QLPN01000934.1:40667-68241 GCA_003314395.1 Albatrellus ellisii
GTGTGTGTGTGTGTGTGTGTGTGTGTGTGTGTGTGAAAATGATGAGGGGAAAAGTGGATAAGGAGATGAAAGTATAGAGTTGTGGCAGAGCTACAAATGGTATGACAAAGACAAAGAGACTACTAGAAGTAGAAGACAAGAGCACAGCCAGAGATAGATGTAAGAGCAGAGCCACAGATGAGATCAGACAAGATGTAAGAGATGTGATAAGACATGGATGAGATAGGGATAAGATGTAGATAAAATAGATAAGAAGATAAGATGTAGATAGAGAAATATAGTAGAGGAACTGCTCAGTGGTGTGAATACCAGATGAAATCCAACAACCTGAGGTCTATTGAAACTGAGCAAGCACCACCTTCAAGGCAAACTCACACTCCCACACTTTACACACCATGTCAGCAGCAGCCTTGACAAGCAAGACTCCTGCACCAGTGACTGGATACACTGCCATTGTAAGACCTGCAAGCAGGCTACTGATGATTTTGGACACACAATCTAGCTTACTTACTTACTTAGCAGCCGTGTGCTGGAACGATCTGGCAGCACGTAGTACAATACATCTATAACACACTAAACTACACTATGCGAATGCTGCCAAGGAGATGGAGCAACATACATATGAGACTACTGTATTTAAGGAGTCAGGGGTGCGCCCCTCCTCTTCAGCTACTTTCCGGTCCATTACAAGCACAAGCTACCTCCCAGTTACTACCAGCTACCACGAGCTACCAAGAGTCACACAGATTCTATGCTACAAGTCTGCCACTACACCATTTTATGCAGTTCTAATATCATCACCTCTTTTTCTCCTCATTATGTGTTTTAGGCTGAGAGTCAGCTGCTCCAGTCTTACATGTCTCTCTATCTACCACCTAATACCTTGAACTCACATGGAAGCCATCATCATTCCATACATCTGGAGCCCACCCTTGTTTATCTTTGATCATCTTTTACAGTTTTTCTTTCATCTTTATCATCCTGGTGGGAGTCTAGACACTGACTCATATGCCAGCAGCAGCACAAGTTAAGACCACAGCATGTGATGACAAAGGTAAATCTCACCCCCGAAACAAAGCTAACGAGCCAGTGCCATCCAACAGAACCCCAGGAACCTTCTCTGATGACCCTACAACACCAACACAAGACTCACCAGCAATGAACGAATGCAGAGACACCAACTCCGATACCAACAACACAGCATTACTGACATACCCCCTACACACAGCAGTGCCCACTACCTGAACATACGCAACCCTGTCACAATACACTTTCACACCCATGTCACACTCAACACATACAACAGGCCCCATGGCCATGCCACCACCAAGGTCAACCAAAGCCCCACTATTCTCCGGAAAGTCATGCAACTTCAAGGACTTCCTCATGGAGTATGAGGATCTAGCAGATGTGCACCAATTGTTAGATAAGCAAAAAACCAAAGGCATCATCAAGTACATACCATTGGCTCTCAGGGACCTCTGGTGCGATCGTGATGGATACAGCCCAGCATCCTGGACAACCTACAAGAAGGCCCTGTCTAAGCTATACCAAGATGAATCAACTGAGAAACATTACACCAAAAAGCAGCTACAAACGCTAGTCTGAGAACAGGCCCAATACCACATGTGGGATTCCAGAGATGTTGGGGAATACTACTGCAAATTCCTCACCATTGCCGGACCGCTATTGCACAACAAGTTAGCAGAAGATAAGATGACTGTGACAAAAGCTTTTGGTTTGGTTTCCACCTGGCAGACTGTGATCTCCTGCAAAACTGACTCCTTGCCACCAACCCTACGCATGACACCACCACCCCATACAACTTCAAAGTGGTATACAAAGCTGCTAGAACCCTTTTCTCTAGTGCCCAGTTCTACCCTGCATGGCAGAAGAATCAAGACAATTTTTGAGATGACTCCAATTCCGATGACAACATAGTGCCTAGCTACTCAAGACAATATAGGACAACTCAGCATAGGTACAACAACAACAATGTTGAAGAAGAAGAAAAGGACCACTCCATGTGATGCCCCACCACTCACAACAATGAACCAAGCTCCAGCTGGTGAGGAGTACAGCACCAGATGAAAGCGGTACACTTTACTGACACACCACAGACTGCATGCAGCTCAGACAGCACTGACTGGCAAGCACTAATGCAGTTAGTAACACAGATAAACACCCTTACACCCTCTGACCCCACCTACACTGTTCTATATTACCACTGCAAACAGGAGTTCCCTGCCATTGCGCCAGACCTACCAAAGCCAATTTTTGGTGCTATGAGCTCAGCACTCAACTTCCACTGGACCCCAGCACCTGTACAAAGCACAGTCAATCCAATGTACAGTGCAACTTTCATGCCTCCAGCACAGCAGCCAGATGGTTGTGCTTTCTGCACCCAATATGGCCACCAAATCTGAGACTGCCCAATTGCAGATGACTACATCTGGCGCAGCCTAGCAGTCTTTCACAATGGTCACATTATGTTGCCCAACTATGCACCAGTCCCTAATGATGGAACTGCATGCAGTATTCAGTACAGCATTGACCACTGGCTGGCCAGGCAACCCCCACTAACAGCAGCAGCAGCAGTGGCACCCCCACCACCACATATGGTTCCCCAGCAAACTCCTTTCATAACAGAGGACCCCCCACATCAGAACCAGCCCCAATGACAAGAGGACTCACCTAGAAACACTCTCAGAATTAATATTATACAAGTAACAGATACGACGATGGATTCTGATGACGAAAACATGGATTTCATAGGTATTTTCAATATATTTGGTACAGAGAAATGATGCAAAGATGTACATACCACAAAGAGTACCCCAGCAGCCTCAACCAGCCTACCCCCCTCTACACAGCAGCCAAAGTACCACTCTGATGCAGAAGACCCAGCACTAGTTGCTGAGCTGGCAAAACTCCTATGGGAAGGCCAGCTTGCCACAGCAATGCCAGCACAAGTCCTAGCTGCTAGCCCAGCCCTATGAAAGCTGTTCGTAGAACAACTCTGCACTAAATGCGTTGAAAGTGCAGTTTTTGAGGAAGTACCCAATAATATGACTGAATCAGCTTACCATATACCACAGGAGGTCTTCAAGCTTGCAGAACCACAACACATGGCCTTCTCTCTACCCTTACATGAAATAGAGATACTAATAAACAATTTTGCATCAGAATGTGTGATTCTGGACCAGTGTTCACAGATTGTCGCCATATGGGCAGATGTGGCCAAGGCATGCAGTGTGCACATCAACACAGCTCACCAAATCGAGATGGAAGGTGCTAACAGCACCAAAACCTGGACAGTAGGCTGTGTGGAAAACCTGAGCATTAGAATTGGTGATCTCACTTTTGTTATGCATGCGCATGTACTTGACAATGTGCCATTCCATGTCCTCTTCGGCCATCCCTTCTACAGCTTGCTGCTTTGCAAAACTGAAGACCATCCCAATGGAAGTGTCTCCATCACTCTACATGACCCAGCTGATGCATCATGTACCTTTGTTGTAGAAACTCAAGCCCATGTGACATGACCTGCAAGTCAGTCACTTACATGGGAACAGGTCCCAACAATCTCCAGCACCTTGACATACCTACAGGATGCCGTGTGCATGGTCTTCCAGGACCCTCCAGCCACACAATGAGTCAGCGTGCTGGTCAACAGCAGACACAAAAGGGGTCTGGAAAGCAAAGCAAAAAGTCAGCAGAGGGAGGACTCACAGGGTGAAGGAGGGATGACAGTGAAAGAAGAACACAACACAATGCACACACATGACCAAAAAGGGAACAAGGCACTGGATGAAAGGGGCAAGAGCATACAAGGAAACAAACAGATGCACGACGGATTTATGAGTGAAGGGCCAGGGACAGCAGAGGATGAGTGGTTGAAAGAGAAGGGAAAGGAACAGAGCACGACAGCAGATAGGAATGAGGATCCATGGGTGGCACAAGAGCAGGACCAAAATGATATCAGGCAATCCCTCATGATGGGCACATGCCCAGTTCACCAGATGTGCACCACAGTTCGACAGACAAGCAGGAAGCTCACCTGTGCAGGGCAACTCTGGCAATGGCAAGCTTTTGGATGACAACAGCTGGTCATTCCACCATCACAGCATGTGCCTGACAGCTTGGAAACTCACTTTGCAGCCCACCAGCACCATCTGGTGATAAGTGCTGTGCCAGGCTGAAGGGAGAAATCAACCACAACCACAACAATGCTGGAGGGTGTGAGTCATAAGATTCTCTAGACACCAAGGAAAAGGGAGTTTTAGTAGTTAAGGGCGATAGCATGATGTGATTAGGGCAACAGAAGGGAACACAATTCCCATAACAGACAAACGATATGGTGAGATAAGGGGAATGCAATGAAATGGAGAATTGATGCAACACAATGGAGAATGCAATGCAATGGAGAATGCAATGGATGCAATGCAATGGAGAATGCAACTGGATGCAACGCAATGGTGAAGACAACGCAAAATAGACGTGACCTACAAAGAATGTGCTATTTCCTTGCAAATGTGGACACACGGAGGGAAGGTTTGGGCATGCTCTTTCACTTGTAATTTGGATGGAGAGAGGAAGTGAAATTGTAGGTGGGGGAAATCTGTGCCTTTTTGATGGACAATGCGCTATCTAAATACAAGCCTAACTCCAAGACTGGAGCACAACAAAACACAACAGAAAATTTACAGTGTAGGGTCAATCATAGGGATATTTGAAATGAAGTGGAGTCTGGATGTGAGTGAATAAAGTATCATACTATAGTGGATGAGCAAAAGAGGAATAGTGCCAATCACACCAAATGCTGACTTTGTGACTCATGCCTCCATGGTTACTTTGGTGGGTCTAGACCATGCCTTGGCCTATTCATCCTATCCCTCATTGGCCAACCTGGTATTGTTTTCTGATGCCTGCGCAAATGAGCAATTACTGTGACTGCAGATGATTGTCACATGCGGTGCATTAATGTCGCTGTGTTTGCCTAATATCACTGATTGTCGTTTTCCAGCGTGATTGTCATTTTCCAGCATTATGTGCACATGGTGCTCATCACTGGGATCACAGCTTCCAGTCCAGCATATGAATTCTTGTACACAACTCTGTGATCAAAGCAGACCTCAGAAGAAAGGCCAATCCCCACTACCTCAGGCAAATGGTAGTCATATGTTGATCCTGCAAAGCCCCCCACCACACATGCTCCCGCTCCTTGATTCCAGTCATCACTATCATTGCTGAAGAAGTTCTCCAGGCTCCCTGCAAAGAAGATGGAATTTTTCTCCTTTCATATTTCCTTATTTCATTTTATAAGACTACAGTTCACTTCTCTTTCATCACCCCCAGCAGATGTAAGACCTGCAACCAGGCTACTGACAATTTTGGACACACAATCTAGCTTACTTACTTACTTACTTACTTAGCAGCTGCACGCTGGAACAATCTGGCAGCACGTAGTACAATACATCTATAACACACTAAACTACACTATGCGAATGCTGCCAAGGAGACGGAGCAACGTACATACAAGACTACTGTATTTAAGGAGTCGGGGGTGTGCCCCTCCTCTCCAGCTACTTTCTGGTCCATTACGAGCATGAGCTACCTCCCAGTTACTACCAGCTACCACAAGCTACCAAGAGTCATGCAGATTCTACACTATGAGTCCACTGCTACACCGTTTTATGTAGTTCTAATATCATCACCTCTTCTTCTCCTCATTACATGTTTTAGGCTAAGAGTCAGCTGCTCTGGTCTTACATGTCTCTCTATCTACTGTTACGAGGCACTTGCTTTGGCACCTCGTAACGTGTTTCTTTTTCTTTTTTCCTTTTTCTTTTATCTTTCTTACCATAGTAAAGTGTAGTATTATTACTACAAGTGTGAGCTTAGCTCCACTTTACTTAGTAAGGACTTATCATTTTCCTTTCTCTTTTATAGTACTTAAGTATCTACATACTTAAGTGTGAGCATAGCTCCAGGTACTATATTAGACTTATCTTTTCTTTTATCTTTCTTTTATTTATTATAACATTTACTTGCTAAGGACTATCACTATACAATGAGCAAGGACTCCCTTTTCTCGTCGTTATTTACCTTTGTTTACTTCATGTTCATTTCGCGCTAGTGGCTGAATCACTTACATCACATGGACGCGTACTTACTGCACTTTACTGCATAACTGTACTATAGTTAGATCGCTAGTCTTGTATAAAGAGTTGACAAACTGGCAGTCTTAAACCCCAGTCTTGTCAACTTCACAATCTAGGGATTCTCCTTATACTGCGCTTGAACTAAGCTCGCTATAATCTTGCTTCACTCTCAAGAACTAAGTCTAAGAACTCTAAAAGCCACTAAAGCGTCGCTAACGACATCTTAAACTCGTCACTCTGGATCCCCATATAGTTATTGGTGGAATTATCCTCATAACCATATCGTTGATCCCACTCTTCATCATCATCAGGAACCTCTATTATGTTCATCAAGCCAATATTCAAACTTTGGTTACCAGGAGTAACATTTTAGACCTTCCCTAAGACCGTCCAATAGGCCACTCTTAGCATCTACCACCTAATACCTCAAACT
The DNA here is from genome assembly GCA_003314395.1 of Albatrellus ellisii. Taxonomy (NCBI): domain Eukaryota; kingdom Fungi; phylum Basidiomycota; class Agaricomycetes; order Russulales; family Albatrellaceae; genus Albatrellus; species Albatrellus ellisii. The sequence continues at coordinate 47,265 of QLPN01000934.1, forward strand.
TGCATGGAAGCCATCATCATTCCATACACCATGATGGCAGGTGCCACAATGAGCAAGCTTTATGACATACCTTTTCTCACAGAAAATGGTGAAATTTTCACCTTCTGGAAATTTTGTGTCAAAATGGTTCTCCAAGTGTGAACTCTGGCCTATCATTGGTGGCTCTGATAAGGCTCCAGCCAACACATCATCTGACTATGATGACTGGGTCAAGCATGACTGTGACATGTGCATGCAAATCACATCGACACTCAGTGACAAGCCTCTCAACACCATGCTATATGCAACAACATCAAAAGATGCTTGGGAGAAGCTAATAATGTGATATGAAGGGAAAGGGGAGCAGAAAATCACTTACTTGATTAGTAAGCTATTCTGCAGCACTCTATCTGATGATGCCCCCCTCCAACTGCAAATGAATGTGATGGTGTGCACTGCACACACACTCTCCTTGCTTGGGCAGCAACTTGATGAAAAACTCATTGCTGTTGCCATCATTACCTTGTTACCTCCATCCTACAACACACTCAAAACAATCCTCACCACCATGAAGGTGACCAATCTCAACATCAAGAACATTTGCATTTGCTCACAAGTTACACTTGGGGAGCAACACTGAACTCACACCACAGATTCCATGGGTGCATTCATGGCTCACTTCAAAGGCAAAGGCAAAGGCAAAGGACTTGCAATGTCAGGTGAGGAGTGACAGGCAAAGTGTAAGGTGAAAGGGTTTTGTATGCACTGCAAAATCCACAGCCACAAAGTCAAAGACTGTTGCAAGCTCAAAGCTGAAAAGGGTGCTGTGACAGTGCACATTGCCACTGACAGCACAGTGCTATGTGCTCAAACATGCAATGAAGATAATAATGATGATGTGTCATTCAATCACTTCAAAGTTGCTGAAAAACTCATGCAATGTGATGACATTGCAGCTTGCTGGCTCATTGACTCAGGTGCCAGTCACCACATGAGCTCCAACTGTGACTGGTCCTATCTCTACCACCCATTCACTACACCATGCAAAGTCTGGCTAGGCAATAACAGCTACATTCTAGCTGAGGGTGCTGGCAACATCCACATGAAGATGCATGCCAACAAGAAATGGAACCAGACTATCCTGCAGGACATACTCTATGTCCCTGAGCTCCATGGTAGTCTCCTATCAGTCTCCACACTTGCAAAACATGGTGCACATGTCCAATTCAATGGGGATACATGTGAGATTCTCAACAAGGATAACATGCTAACATGTGTCAGCCACCTCAAGGATAACCTCTACATTCTCAACACACACTGATGAGCATCATCTGCACATAACACCAGAAAATGACCATCAGTGACACCAGGCAAACACAGTGACATTAATGCACTGCATGTGACAATCATCTGCAGTCACAATCAATCATGCATTTGTTTAGGCATCAGACTATAGGACTGGGTTTGGCCAACAAGGAGCAGGACTGATAGGATGAATAGGCTGAGGTGTGGTCCAGGCCCACCAAAGTAACCATGGAGGCACAAGTTGTGAAGTCATCATTTGGTGCAATCAGCACTTTTCCTCTTTCACTCATCCACTATAGTATGATACTTTATTTGCTTGCACCCAGACTCCACTTCATTTCAAATATCCCTATGATCAACCCTGCACTGTAAAATTTCTGTTTTGTTTTGTTGTGCTCCAGCCTTGGAGCTAGACTTGTATTTAGATAGCACATTGTCAGCCAGAACAAAGAGATTTCCCCCCACCCACAATTTGACTTCTCCCCATCCAAGTCTGATTGCAATAAAGCATGTTCTGATCTTACCTCCACATGTCTCACTATTAAGAAAGTATGCATTCCCCATTGTATTGTGTTGCATTATGTTGCATTGTGTTGCATTGTGTTGCATTGCATTGCATTGCACTATCATGCATATAGCTCTTAACTACTAACTCCCTCTACCTTGGTGTCTAGAGAATTTTATGACTCATACCCTCCAGCAATTGTTGTGGTTGTGGTTGTTATTCCCCTTCAGCCTGGCATATCAATGCATGCATGCTCCTGACACCATGTGAATTGTGCATGTCACATCATTCCTGTCTGAAGGTGTTGAGATCCCTCCACCTTCATTGCATGCATGAGAATGGCTACTGCTGACATATGGACCTGGCATCACTGCCTAGGTCACATTGGCATAGACTCTGTCCTGCACATGGTCCACAACAGTATGGTCAAGGGCATGGCCATCACCAGTGACTTGACCTGCAATGCTCTTGGGATATGCAAGCCTTGCATCAAGGGCAAGCACATGTGAAACAACATTGCAAAATTGACACAGATGCACACTGACACAATGCTCAGCCACATCTTTTCAGATCTCTGTGGGCCCATGCAAATGCACTCCTGTGAAGGATATGACCACTTTGTGACATTTACTCATGACAAGTCATGTTGTCCATGGCCTCAAACACAAAAGCAATCTGCATGAATGTCTCACAGACTTCATTGCATGCACTGAAGTTGAGACTGGTGTGAAATCAGATGTGGGCAGGTAGTGATGAGCAGGGTGAGCAAGAAGAAATGCATTGGGGAGAGAGAGCAGAGCCAAGAGAAGAGCACAGCCAGAGAGTAAGAAGTAGTACCAGACATTGGTACAAGACTAGAGAGAGAGAGACAATGAGGGGAAAAGTAGATATAGAGGTGAAGCTATAGAGCTGTAGCAGAGCTACAAAGAGTATGACAAAGATATAGCCAAAAGAGGTAGGTAGAGCACAGCCAGATGATGTAAGAGAAGAGCCACAGATAGATGAGATGGACAATAGAGCAGGGCCAGAGGATAAGATGAGATATAGATGGAGTAGATAAGAAGATAAGATATGGATAAAAGAGATAAAGGATGTAGTAAGAAGATGAGGTGTAGATTGAGGAATACAAGTGGAGGAACTGCTCAGCAGCATGAAAACTAGATGAAATCCAACAACTGGTGCAAAACTGAAGGCACTTCATTCAGATGGCAGAGGTGAATATACAGGCAAGTGCATGCAGAAGTTCCTGTGGGTGCATGGCATTAAACATGAAATGATGAATGCCAACACACCACAACATAATGGCATTGCCAAATGCATGAATCACTCACTTGTGGAGACTGCATGCACACTGCTCACCAACACCAACCTCCCACATTCTTACTGGTACAACACTATCAAGTATGCTGCTTACTTGCACAACATAGTGCCAACATGTGCACTCAGAGACAATCTCACACTGGAAGAATCCTGGAGTGGTAACAAGCCCAACATCACCCTCATTCACATCTTCAGCTGCAAAGCCTTCATCCATATTCCAGACAAGTATCAATACAAACTCAACACAGAGTCACTGCTTTGCACCTTCATCAGCCACATGCACAATTGATGTGCCTACTGCCTGGTCCACCACCCAAGTGGGCACATCATTGAATCATGCAACATGATCTTTGATGAAGGGGGCCCCACAAAATGCTATGAATGGATCATCTTTGATCCCAACATGGGTGACTCAGAGTCTGATGAGTGCAATACTCATGCCAGCAACCCACTAGTTTCCACTGAAGCTTCCCTGACTGTGACCCCTACAACAGTGACCACTTCCACACCTGACACATGACCTACAACACCCACAGCTCCTACACCTATGCCCATGGCAACAAGTCAACCCTCACATGGCAAACACAAACCTATCTGTGACAATGATGAATGCTACAATGTCTCATTGTATGCTCGAAAGCAAAAGGGTGCTGACATGCAGCCACCTGCAGAAGATGCACCACCACTCAATAGCAGTGAGTGTGTGCAAGCCATGACAATCACATCTGAAAGTGATCTGCTCACTTATGAAGAAGCAATATTGCACCCTGATGCAGCAGAATGGCTCACAGCATGCAAAGAGGAACTGCAGACCTTCCAATGCATGGAAGTCGACACAAAAGTCAACCAACCATGTGATCACAAGATTGTCAGTAGCAAGTGGGTATTCCACATCAAAAGGAGACCAACTGGCAAAATCCAGAAGTACAAAGTGTGCCTGGTCACCAAAGGCTTCACCCAAGTCAAAGGCATAGATTTTGATGAAACACTCACTCCCATCATGAAATTCTCATTGTTTCACACAATCCTCACCATCACTACCAAACACAACTTTGAAGTTCACCAGATGGATGTAAAGGCAGCCTACCTCAACAGTGCTAAGAGTGGTCTATTGGACAGTCTTAGGGAAGGTCTGATATATAATACCCCTGGTAACAAGATAATTGATACATGCTTGATAAATGTAGTAACTGTTCCTGATGATGATGATGATGATGATGATGATGATGATGTTGGAAATACCGACAGTATTTGTTCAGCTCCACTACACTTATCACTATACGTCTTCTTTACATCCTTACTGACACATGTTCTAACCACTTACTTAACTTACCAACACATTCTAGACCCACCTACATCACTATACCACATTCGTGTAGCACATACTACACCCCCACATACAACCCCGCATTTACACTCCACCTGAACTCAGTTCAGCGTGCACTACATATACTTCGCCCCCCACTTTCTCACAACTCTACAGTATCTTACAAATGTCATACCACATCTCCCCACTCTGCACCTTAGTGTGCACCACTTACCACCACGCCCTCACCATCACCCATACCACATTCTTCCTCTTCTTCTCCATTGGCTCATATCTGTGCAAACAGATGAAGAGGGGGATCAACAAGATAGTGATGAGGATGATACCACCAATGACTAAATGAGGATCCAGAATGACAAGTTTAGGATGTCTTAGCAACACTTAGAGTGACTTAGAGATCTTAGACTTAGTTCTTTAGAGTGAAGTGAAATGATAGCAAGCTTAGATCAAGTGCAGTATAGGAGAATCCCTAGATTGCAAAGTTGACAAGACTGGGGTTTAAGACCACCAGTCTTTCAACTACTTATACAAAACCAGAGTCCTAAGTATAGTAAAGTTCATCAATCAACAATGAGTGCACAGTAGTGCACAGTAATGTGCAGTAATGCACAGTAAGTCATGTCCATTGTATAAGTAATGTGACTCAGCCACAAGCACAAAATGAACCAGAGATAAACAAAGAAAAATAGAGATGAAGGAAATGAGTCCTTGCTAATTGTATAGTAATAGTCCTTTAGCAAGTAAATGTTATAATAAATAAAAAAGAATAAGGAAAAGATATGTCTTCTATAGTACTTGGAGCTAAGCTCACACTTAAGTATGTAAATACTTAAGTACTATAAAAGAGAAAAAAGGAAAATGAGTCCTTACTAAGTAAAGTGGAGCTATGCTCACACTTGTAGTAATAATACTACACTTTACTAGTAATTAAAATAAGGAAAAAGAAAAAGAAAAACCATTACAAGGTGCTAAAGCAAGTGCCTCATAACAAACAGCATACTTGAAGAAGAAATCTATCTCAAGCCACCCACCAGATTCAAACCCTCAGCAGGTAAGGTCTGGCACCTTGGGAAATCCATTTATGGCACACACCAAGGTGGACAAGTCTGGTACGAGTGCATCAAAAAAGAATTCAAAGCACTAGGTTATACACACTCCAATGCCAACCACTTCATCTTTCTAAAACACAATGCATCTGGCAAGCTCATATGCATTGTCACAATTTATGTTGATGATATTGTACTCACTTCACACAGTATCAATGAAATATAAATGCAAAGGCAGCACTTAAACATTCCTTCAACATGACCAACCTCAGCAAAATTGGCTGGATTCTTGGCATGCAGGTCACATGGGATTGCCAATGCAAGACCATTGTCCTCTCCCAGGAGAAATACATTGATGATGTTCTTCACAGATATGGTCACCACAACACACACCCCATGGTCACCCCATTGTTGAAGATGAAGGTCAAATACCTGGCCATGTGCTTATGAGCTAAACTCCCCTGTCTATCTCTCCTAGACAGGAACTAGCCATAGTGCAGCTTCACATCATGTTAAAAGCACTTCAGTTAACTAAGACCTGGTAGCTCAGTGGTTAGAGCACCCACCTGGAGTAAGGGAGGTCCTTGGTTTGAACCCAAGCCAAGTCACTATTTTGGCACTGGTGCTTTTCAATACCCATCACTCCAAAATGAGCAACTCATGAAGCTCAATGCCCCAGAGGTGACAGCAGATGTTCACAGGTACCAGAGCACAGTGGGTACACAATGTTAGGGATGCAACCTGACTTAGCATACACCATTGGCATACTCAGCCAACATACCATGACACCAGGTAACACACATTTTTGTGCTTTAAATTGTGCCTTCCAGTATCTATGTGCCATGACACATCATACACTCCTCTTCAACAGTAACTCCCCTGGCAAGTTAACAGGCTTCATCAATGCTGATTGGGCAGCCAATGTCAATGACAGGCAAGCCATCTCCAGATATGTCTTCATTCTCTCCAGTGGTGCAATTAGTTGGAGCTCCAAAAAGCAAGCCTCAACAGCACTCTCTAGCACAGAAGCCAAATACATTGCAGGCATGCACACTGCAAAAGAAGCTGTCTGGCTTTGCACCCTCCTTTCCAAGCTTGGTGAACTCCACAACTCTCCTATGATGCTCTGAATCAACAATCAGTCTGCCATCACCATCACAAAAAATCCAGCCTTTCACATGTGTACCAAACACATCAATGTGCGGTATCATTTCTTACACAAGAAGTATGCTGGTGGGGAACTGGAGTTGGAGTATATTCTGATGGGTGAGCAGGTTGCAGATGTGCTGACAAAGGGGTTGGCATGGCAGAAGCATGAGCAGTTCTGCTCTGGCATGGGCATCCACTGGTGCACTAGCTGAGTGGGTGTGTTGGAGTTTACAGCAACATGTGACAGCAAATGCACATGACTGCAAATGCACAAATGTGTGACTGCATGGCTGCACCAGACAGACCCCTTGTGGGACTCAGGGACAATACAGATGGACCCATTACTTACAGAAAATTTCCTTTGCATCTTTTCTTTTCCCTCAGTCTTCTACAAAGAGACTGAGAATACAATTCTCTTCTTTCTACAGTCAGTGTGCTCTTTCCAAGTAACCTCCTTCAATAGTGTCGATGTAGGTCTGTCATAGAATGAGAACTGATGTGATGGTTATGATATTGAGCAGCAACAAAGTAACAGACAGCATGTCTGCAGTGGTAAGTGTAGCATTGGACACAGCAGGTGCCAAGCGCAGTAAGAGAGCTGCAGGGGAGATGGTAAGAAGGATGGTAGGAAATAAGTAAACGAGTACTCACTCAGACTCATGGTAAGACGTCTGAGGAGATGTAATGTGGGTTGTCCTTCTTATATAGTATGATAGTAGTAGGGTTGAAGTGGAGTGTGTAAGTGAAAGTACAACGGCTACTATAAGGAGGTGGGACGCACGTCGTCCGGAAATGTAGGTGGGGTGAGAGATGTTCGGACTTGTAAGAAGTCCGATGAGTGGGAGTATGTGTGTTGTTCGTGAGTGTAACGTATGTGGGTAGTGTGGGTGGAGCCAAACGATATGTTGGTAGGCGTACCAATTGTTAACAGTTCTCAGATTCTTCACTTGACATTGTATATCTAGCATGCTTAACTCCTCACTGGCAACAGGGATAAACTGATGGAAGCATAGTGTTGACTCCACAAAACAGTCTCTCGTCCGTGTCAACATTAATTACGTCCGGCTGTAACTCTTCTTGTTACATCCTACACAATTGATTTGCCTTGTGAACTTTCTGACGTAGTACTGTATCATAGCCCGCATATCAATTGTTTCCTAACAATCTCCAACTCAACTCTCTACGTAAAACACAGAAATCATCTCCGGATCACCCATAATTCTTCTCACAAACACTGTGTCTGCATTGTCCGATACCACGTTTTATTGTACCTCAACAATGATATCTATCACAGTCGGCGGCAGAAGGAGGTGGTATAACAACGGCTATATTACCTCCATCTTCTTCTTTTCGGATGAGCTCCAATGCAGCGCATAGATGCAGCAGAGATCCTTCTCATGCGACTGATTACAGATACGTATATATAGTCTAGACATATGACACGGCCACATAACGAACGAGGATTAAAAAAGATATCTACTCACCTTAAATTTTTAATAACCGTCCAACATAAAAGCGTGGGAAGCGATTTTTTCTGGACCGCGTCGTTGAAAGTCACCAACTATCCTGGTCACTTTTGGTCGTCACTCGAGCCTAACATATCGTTTCAATTTTGTTCTCAACCTCACATCAGCCATGACCGATATCCATCCTCAGCGTATTATCCCAGGTGCTCTTCCTCTCCCGCCCGTGTCGAAGACCCATAGGAAGAAACGCAAGCAGGCGAAAAGGAATGAAGAGTCACCTGCCATCGACACCGTTTCTATCCCCGATTCACCCTCGGCTCCATTGGTCGAAAAAGCACCTCAGGAGTCTGACGTGAAAGAAGGCTCGGTAGCAGACTCCCTGGTCGTTCAACCTGAGCGAGTCAACGGCACTCAGGTCTCTGCAGATGACCCTCATAAGCTGAGCCCAATGGTGGAAATCGTTGCCAAGCGGCTGAAATCTACCACCAAAAAAATAGTGCGCCATGTCTCCCTAGTGTTAGAATGTATCTGACCTTGCAGCGACTTTTGTTTTGCAGAACCGCATACAGGCCAATGCGTCTACAGATCCAGCGAAGCTGAACGATGATCAACGACGGTCATTGAAAACTCTTCCGTCCCTGGATGCAGTTGCGAGGGAGCTCGAAGAGTTGAAAAAGATTTTTGAGGTCAGCTTTGAAAATGCATCCTCCGGAATACAGCGCATACTGATATTTCATCCAGATTCATGAAGCCGATCAAGTGAACGAGCAGGCTCTGAAGGTCGTCGAAGCGGAGCGCGTACAGGAAGGGCGGATAATGGAGGCAGTAGCAGCAGCTGAGGTCGGCTCGTTACTAGCTTCACAAGATGTCCACTTACGTCGACCTTGTTAGGCTAACCACCTTGCAAAGACCTCAACTCTCCTCAATTTCATTAGGCTCCACTCCCTCCTCACCACACGGCATCCTCTTACATCAGTGCTTGGTTTTGATGAGACAGAAGTACCAGCAATCCACGCTGCAGCCGAACTCCTGCTCAGCGAGGAGAGTGAGCACAAGCAAGATCTCATCAATGGTCTTTCGTCAGGGGCGGGTGACTTCCAGGGCATTCCCTGTATGACTCCTGTCTGCACTCACAACAGCTTATTGACGCATGTTCATTCTAGTTGCCCGTTTCATTGAGCTCTCACAAATCTTGTCAAACCCCCCTCCAATTCCTACTTCATCCCAAGAACCCGTCCTCGATATTGATGTGCAAGTGCAGCCCGACGTCGTTGCAGTCGGTATCAGTGGGGTGCCATCCACATCCAGTGGTTTCCACTTCATGCAAGCCAGCGAACTAGAAGGACCCTCTTTGAGCGCGAGCCAGGAATGGGTCGATGTACCCAACGGGAAGGCGACGCAAGAGCTCGTGGAAGTCGGATTGGAAACTATTACGCAAGTAGAACTCACAGATGAAAATGGCGTCGCCGAGCAGGCTAGCCCAGCGGTATGATTTCTGTAGTCTCGCGTTCTGGAGTCGTGGGTTGCTCAACTTGCCGCAGGCTCCTCCTGCGCCTGATAACCTCGACTGGGCGGATGAGGAGTCTGAGCTACCCAACCTTGTACATCTGCAGGCCAAGTTTGGAAAGTCTGAGACGTCGTCACCCGCCGAGTCATTTAATCCCAGCCAGCCGCCTGCGTCCGCCGAGCAGGCATCAGTTCCTGGGAATGAGAGCCGCCATGCTGATGACGATGGTTTCACTCAGGCGCGTGGCATGCGTGGCCGCGGCCGTGGAGAGTATAGAGGGCGCGGGGAGCGCAGCCACAGAGGATACAGAAGCGGCGAACGTGGCGAGCGCGGTGAGCGTGGCGATCGTGGTGAACGCGTCGACCGCGGCGAGCGTGGCGGCTACCGTGGTGGCGAACGTGGCGAGCGTAGTGATCGTGATGAACGCGCCGAGCGCGGCGGTTATCGCAGTGGCGACCGCCAGTCACGGGGCAACTTCAGGGGAGGCGACAGAGGTGGTAAGGTTACTTGCCGAGTACTGTTTCAATAGTCTTATAGTATCTACAGGCTTCCGTGGTCGAGGCGGCAATGAGCGAAGCGACGGAGACTGGAGGAGCGATGGTGAGTATCGGGGCCGTGGCCGAGGTGGTATCCGACGCGGTGGGCGTGGTACGTAGACTCCTTTGATTTATCCTATATGTCTCCAACTTTCTCCTCTAGGTGCTTTCGAGAACCGCGACCGGAATGGGATGGCAGATCAAACTCAAGCATGAGATTTCTTTGGTGTTTTCATCGCGCTACACAAAAGGCATCGAGCCATTTCTAGACATGGTTTTCTTGTGTTCCTTGGTTCCTTTTCTGGCTCTGTCGTATTTCTCCGATGTACGTTGTTGTCAGCTGTGATCTGTAAGTACACGTGCTTCGAATTCACTGCTACCTGGTTTCGTCGCGGTATCGTGTTTTTCATTAACAAGACGTGCCCTTCACACGTTCGTTGCCTTCTCAAAGAAGCAGCTCTTTAATACTAACTTACAAGGCAGACACTGTACACAATAGGTTACTACTTGCCCTGGGCAGCTTCGACTTTTGGCATTTTTGCAGTCCCATACTCATCACCGCAGGTTCCGGCCTTTTATCGAGCCTTGGTAATATCCGGTCTAACTCATACGATCTGATTTTCGCACAATGACGATTTCATGTACGATTCCTGCCGGCAACTAACGCAGAACGACTGTCTTTCCGTTGGGGTCAGCTATGGAAATCATGTTTGATCTTGCTGACGAGTTTGGGAGTCAGTTGGCAAGATTTCAAGTAATTTTGACAGAGCGGCAATTACCGCAACCAATGGCAGAGTTCATGAAGGGATCTGACAAAAAGTTGTCGGCGACGGCCCACTGCGAAGTGTCAAGTCGAGCGTTGGGGATATTCGGCAGTGTTGGTGAGCCGCCCTGATGCGGAGCCTTGCTCAGCTGCGGAGGCTCCGTGGAGCTGGTGCTATTCCCGTAGTTGTTTCCATTCGCGCTGCTGCCGTGCACGTCAGCCTGCCCGAATGTTTCATCATATGCATCACGCTTACATGCAAAGAGCACGCGCAGTATGAAAGCAATGGCAGCCACCTTTCGAGGCATTCTTGGATGGTGTAGACAGTCGAAAAGGTCTCGAAAATATTCCTATGGAGGAGCTCGACCAGGCGTTCGCTCAGTTGACTGATAGTTAGAGGACGCTGGCTATGAAATACCAACATCAGAGACTGTCTACGGTTTTGAAGAGCTTGAGCTTATTGACATGATATTGATAATCATCTTTTCAGAGAGCGCAGCGGGGAGCTTTGGGATGTCAATTGATTGTTCGCCTTGAAAGGAGTATAGAATATGTCTACAACAGAACCGCATTGGTCCAACCGCTTTTCCCAGGGAAATGGCAGAAATCGGGTTCGGGGAATTTGCCACCGAGGCCGGAACACTCCCGGAACACAATGACGACGTCTCGAGATCACGGATCACATCTCAATATTACGAGCTCATTACTTGATATGGCTGGACACGGTCATTTTTTGAGAACAAGTGTTACGTTATATAGTATGTCAGCTGACAAGGATATTTTAGGCAACAATGCTGCGTCTGACGTGAGAAAAACCATAGCTGCAGCACCGGTTTTGGCTGGCTGGGCGCTCTGGCTAACGAAACATGCTAAAACAGGCTGGCACTGGTACTGTAGGGCGAACTTACAGTGTTGTCAGCACCGAAACATGCGCCATTGGCACCTGACGTGCACTGACTCCGCCACATATGTTATATAGAGTCGAGGGCCATGCAAGTGTAGAGCCCTAGCACTAGTAGTGCTGCCAGTGGCAATTTGAATGGCAATGAATTTTGCAGGCGGCGCCGTGGCAGTAAACAAGCGAGGATCAGCCACACATATAAAATCGACAGCCGCCTGCGGCCCGTGACTCAATTTTCCTCTCAACGTTCTGCAGCCGACATTTGGTAGTGCCGTCCCCTTGCCGCACCCTCCCGAGCAAGCCGCAACATCGCGACTTCCGATTCCCATCATTAGAGCATCGTATTGCGTCGCAGTGCTTCTCGAGTCGCTCTCTACTCTCAAGTCTGGTCCATGTGTCGTGCTGTTGAACGACGGACATGACATCCGAACGCTCCCCCCAGGCCCAGTCTGACCCAGAGGACTCCCCCCATCCAGCGAAGGTCCCAGAACCGCTGTCGTCGGGACGGGCGTCCTTCCTCAGCCCACAGGTGTCGTCGTACTTCATTGCCGGGGGTCTCGCTGGCGCTGCTTCCCGTACTGTGGTCAGCCCATTGGAGCGGCTGAAAATCATACAGTGAGCCAGGCATTTTGGTTCGTTGGTATTGTTTTTGGCACCAGCCTGATGTTCGCAGACAGGTACAGTCGACGGCAAACGACAAACAGTATAAGGGCGTATTCCGGAGTCTTGTTCGGATGGGGAGGGAGGAGGGATTCAAGGGCTACATGAGAGGAAATGGCGCTAATTGCATTAGGATCATTCCTTACAGCGCGGTTCAATTCACATCTTATGAGCAATTAAAGAAGGTGCGCTTGTGCTCCTTTTAGATTTCGTTTTGTTGCTCAATCCGTGCAGTGGTTCACGAACAATGGAGTGAAGGAGTTAGATACCCCGACACGGTTGGCTAGTGGTGCCTTGGCGGGGATGATGTCTGTCTGTAAGTGTTTTCGTGGTAATCATTGTGTGGTTCTAGGTTCACTTGTTGCGCAGGCACAACATACCCATTAGACCTTGTTCGTTCGCGCTTGTCAATCGCAACGGCTTCCATTTTGCCGTCGCAGCCGCCCCCGCCATTGCAAACGACTATCGTCACAGCTGCCCAGCCGGCGTTGGCGTCTAGTTATCACACTTCTACCGCCCCTTCAGCAGCCCTTCGCTCTCGGTCTGAGATGACGATGTGGGGTATGGCCTTGAAGGTGATGCGCGAGGAGGGTGGAGTGCGTGCACTATATCGCGGATTGGTGTTGACCGCCGTTGGGGTCGCACCTTATGTAGGCCTCAATTTCACGACGTACGAAACGCTGAGAGGGATCATTACACCGCCTGGGAAGACGAGTGTTCCGAGAAAGCTAGCGTGCGGGGCGTTGGCAGGTACGTAGCGAAGGCTTCGGCCGGTCGATCAGACAGCATAGCTCATCTCGGATACTGTTAGGATCGATATCGCAGACGCTCACATACCCCTTTGACGTGCTCCGAAGGAAGATGCAGGTGGTAGGGATGGGGGGCGACGCGCTTGGATACCAGTACAGCGGCGCGTTGGATGCTGCGAACAAGATCATACGTACAGAAGGGCTGCGGGGGATGTACCGAGGGCTCTGGCCCAATCTGCGTAAGTCACGATCTTATGCTTATGTCCAACTGTTTTGTGATGGGAGGCGCTGATGATTTGATGGGGTTCAAGTCAAGGTTGCGCCGAGCATCGCCACGTCGTTTTTCACGTATGAGCTGGTGAAGGAATTCCTGCTGGGGGTGTGAGGATAGATTAGGATGTACATAGATGGATACATGGACTAAGTTTAGGGACAATCTAGTTGTCTACACGAATACTATTATAATGGCAGTGAGAAGCGACCCACGTGCCTGGATAGTGGCGGAGAGACGAGCGGCTTTGTTGTGGAGAGGTTCGGTGCAGGGCCGAGTGATCCACACTCTTTTAGGTCTCAACCAACGCTCATTCTTATGCACACGGACTTTCCTGTTGTTCTAATCCGGGGGTAGTGCGACGCAATCTCACACCCAGCGGATGCTTATCTTGCCTGCGGGTTCATAGTCGTGTCATTGCCTCGTTACAACCACATTGTCTCTTCCCTTACGTCTCCTTCCCACCACACACCACCACTTTTACTAGGTCATCTGCCCTTATCATACATCTCCTCGACCTCTTCTTCATTTCTTCCTCTTCTTTTATTTGTCCAGATCCAGATCGCTCTCCCCGTCCGCGAGGCTTGCAGGAACAGCCACATGAAGGCCACCATGTCCTCGACTTCGTTGTGTTCTTCCCTATCGTCAGCAGACTCCTCTGTCCTGCTGCCCGCAGCCCCTGCCTCTAACTCGAGCCAATCCGACATCCTCACTCCCGATCACTCCCACCATTCTTCTCCCTCTTCTCCCAAGCCTTTCCTGCTTCCTCCTGGCCCTGCCCCCCGCTCTTCGCCCCTTCTTCAGCCCTCTATGGGCCAGGTCTACTCTCGCCCTGAGCTCCCTCTCCCGCCCTCGCCTCCGTCCCCTGCTAGAACTACCCCGCTCACCGGCAGTGCCACCTCCCGCTTCAAACGCGTGTTCGGTGTGCGCAGAAAGCTACCAGAGGATGTCTTGACTCTATTTCCTCCCTCGCAGCAGACCCAGCAGAAGGCGAAGAGACGTGATCAGCCCATCGCCCTCACCCGTATTACCCCATCCCCGTCTAATTCGTCCACGAGATCGGCGTCAGGACCAGATGCCCTTCAGTTAGCTGCCTTGGTCAATGCCCAAAGCCGATCAGCTCCTTCGGACAAGAAGGTGGCCCCGCCTGCTCTGCCTCCCAAGCCCGTTCATATGCAATTCCCGTCTTTGCACCAGCCCGGCAATGCGTCCACCCCTCGTCCCGAGCACCGTGCGTCGTTCATGACAACCTCTGGCATATCGGCTGCACTGGAATACATCAATGAGAACGAAAAATTGTCACAGGCTCCTGCAGCGCTGAGTCGTACAACTCGGGAGAAGGACCAGGAACATGAGAGGATGAAAGACGACTGGCGGAAGAGCGACTCTACGATGAGCAGCTACCATACCGTGCGGCCCCGGTCCGGCGCATCAGGAGGCACCCGAACCCCTCGTCCTGTGTCCATGGCGGAGTCTCTGCAGTCTACACACACCGTGGTGCCGTCCAACAGGCGACTGAGTGCTCTTATTACCGAGGCAGAGTTTGTTATGCCGGAAGAGGATCTCTCTGTGGATTCTGCACATGCGACCACTGATCCAACATCGTTAATCCGTGGCAATTCACCATCGGGTTCTGCAAAGACCCGCAAGAGACACTCGATATCCTTCCAGATAACTTCGCCCTTCTCGTCTCCTTCGTCCTCTCCTCCTCCTCCAGCGTCTGCTTCTCACAATGTACCAAGCGCATTCAACCAGGGTGCGATGACAGACAGCCTCATTGTTGTGCAATCCGCTTCAGATATGCCGACTCTCAGTCGTATTGACTCGAACGACTTCGTTATGTCTTCTGCTGCAACCGATGGCGGACACTACACTAGCAGCTTGGCCCGCGGTCATTTTGCCGCTTGGAAGAGCACGGTTGGGTCATCCCCGTCTTTTCCTCAGCGATCGTTGCCTGAGCCGCCGTCTCCTTCGCCTCGCTTGCCTTCCAATGGTTCTGGACACCACACATTCCGCCAGACTGCTATCAGCATGTCCAATGGCTTTGGACCTGCTGCAGGATTTGCTAAAGGCATTGGCAAGCGTGCCGTTGAACGTATGGGACGTGCGTGGGGAAGCATCAGCTCAAGCTCTCACCATTCCAACGAGTCCTCGTCGTCGTCGTCCACGGATCCTTATCATGGTCTGGGACGTACGCATTCTGATCGGTCGTCGTCCTCGAATTTGGTGAGCAACGCACTTCACATCAAGGTGAAGCGACGGCGCACTCCGAATGCACCGTCCGGCACATGGAGCATCTCGACGTCCTCGTCGGCCTCAGATTCGGAGGCATTCGCACTCTCTTCAGGTCCAAATCTAGGACAACGTCTTCGCGGGGCTATGCGGAATGCGTCAGGGGGTTCGGTCGCTGGCGGTCTGGTCTTTGGGCGGAATCTGGCATCTTGCGTGCGGGACACAGCCATCGACCCCGTGCGGGTTGCCTTGGGGGACAGAGGCCACCAATTCGGTGAGTGCGATGTGACAGGCCGAGTCTTGACTAGACTGACGATAGACGCTAGGTGGCGGTGCCCTGGAGCAAAGAGTACTACCTGCTTTGGTGGTCCGTTGTGCCCAGCATCTTAAGAAATGGGGCATAGAAGAGGAGGGCCTGTTCCGGTGAGCAGTGACCGGTGAATGGTGTCGCCTTGCACCCTGATATTGTCTCTATTTGTTTAGCATCAATGGCCGTGCATCCCACGTCGCCAAGTTACGGTCCGAGTTTGACACGGGTATGATGCCCTCTACATCATTGCTGCTTAACAGATGCCAATGTCACCTCAGGTGCTGACTACGAATTGACGGGGTGCAATCTTGGAGACTTGGATCCTCATGCGGTGTCTTCCATATTCAAAGCATATCTTCGCGAGCGTAAGCGCTGCACGTCAGTTGGTACTTGTACCCTAGTATTGATTTTTCTTGTTCTCAGTTCCAGAGCCGGTCTTGACCCATGCCTTGAACCATCAATTCGAAAGTGCCATGGATGCAGAGAACGATGCCAGAAGGTCGAAAGACGGCCCAAGTCGTGTCTGGCCTGGCGCCCGAGGTCACGCGCTTCCATCAGGCCCCAGAGAGGGCATCAGTCTGCGAAAACCACCTTCCTTGTCCACTCTAGCTATGCCGAACTTCTCTGAAATGCGGCCTCCGTCGGCATCACTCTTGAACACGTTTGCGACACTCATTGCACAGCTCCCACAAGAGAACAAGGACCTGTTACGGACTGTTACAGAGCTCATCAATATTACGGCCGAACACAAAGAAACCAGGATGCCGTTGAGTAATTTGACGGTAATCTTCTGCCCTAGCCTTAATATGAGTCCTCCTGTTTTGCGCGTTCTTTGCGAAGCAGCGGGGATCTGGGACGGTCCAGCCCAAGACGCTGAGAACTCGCCAGATCAGGTGATGCTGGACATCAATAGTGAGGAAGACAACGTTTTGGACCCCGAGCCAGAGGAGCCAGCTGCTGATGATGATGAAGGAGAAGGGGGAGTCGCGGAGCCATTTGTGGATCAGGCCACCGACACACCCATTCTTCCCGAGACCGTCGCAGACGTAGCCAGTGACGCGGAAATGAAGTTGCAGGCTACGGAGAACGACGACATCACACCCGTTTCAGAAGATTCCGGCTCAAGGCTATCCACTACTGATGACAGCTCTTTCGTTTCTGCAATGGAGAATCGGCCATCAACTCCTCCAAACCAGTCTGGGCTTTCTAGCGATAAGCTGTACTCGAAAGCAGCACTATCGGCGGTCAATATCCAGAGCGAGTCTGAGTCATCAGCGCCCTCGACACCGTCGCGCAACTCTGCCGAGATACCAATCCAGTTCCCAGGTGTTGGAAGCCCACCAAGCACACCTGGATCTATGCGGCATTCCTCTCGGTTTGTGTCCATCGAGTCCTCTGCGTCCGACGACGCTACACCTGCATGCTTGGCCAACTCCAAGTCACAGAGGAAGCGCCCTTCTCTGACGGCTCTCTTTTCCAAGCGCTCCG
Organism: Albatrellus ellisii; assembly: GCA_003314395.1. Classification (NCBI taxonomy): domain Eukaryota; kingdom Fungi; phylum Basidiomycota; class Agaricomycetes; order Russulales; family Albatrellaceae; genus Albatrellus; species Albatrellus ellisii. Next base: position 64,779 of record QLPN01000934.1, read on the forward strand.
TGTCATCTCTACGGATGTCGAAAGTGCCATCATCATCCCCTCTCCACACCGTAACGCCTGTGTCCCCCACGATTTCTGACTCACCTTCGAGTTTGATGTCACAGTCCATAACTACAGCACCGCAGGACGTCTATACCCCACCGCCCCCAGTGTCAGCGATCCTAACGTCTCCGCCGCCGATTGCGCCCTCTCTCTCAGACTCCTCAGGCTCCTCGAGGCTCTCTCTGCCTATGCCTGGGGCGCTCCGCACCAAGTTGTCGGATTCGTCGTTTGTTTCCACCTCGTCAGCGAATAACAGGCTGAGTCTGTGGGACAATGAACACGACGCGCCTGAGGCCGACTGGGTGAGCAGTGTCCTCATGGCGGCGAACGCAGGGTGGTCTTCGTCGTTCGCGACCCAGTGCGAACGTCTACCGGTGTCATGATAGACTGTAATGCACCGTGCCGCGACGACGAGGCGTCGCCAATATATCTTATGTCGCTGGACCGACCCGCCATGTGACTGGGCTGGGTATGTCGAGGGACAATTTTCGGCATCTGCTCATTCATTGTTGTACTATCCTTATTGTTGGAGCGAGCTCTGATCTAGTGCGGTATATGCACCCCCCTTTGCGTATTATAACTACAGATGTCTATTCGATTCTAATTTACACATCACCATTTTCCTCTTGCCACAGTTCTACTCTCCCTTCATCACGTATCTTCTTATGTCCCCCGCTTGCTGCTTATCCCTGCCCATGCATGTTCCTTCGCCTGACACATATTCTTTGCTTCGCTTCATGCAAGGCCCAGCACCCGACTACGTCTTCGTCTCATTCATTCACTCATACTATAATCCTTTTGAATTCACGTCCAATGACATCAACTCTATCCCCCTCTCTTTCGCCATTGCATCCGGTACACACTACAAATGGACCTTTGCAACTTGCTTTTGTTTTTACACGGTTTCACACCTTCATCCATCTGACCGTTGGTCGCGTATGCTATACCCGTTTCCCGTCCACACGTTTCATTTTCTGCAGGCTGAGGTACGAGCCACGCATATACGTGTGTTTTATCTCGAAGGTGCCGTGGTTGCATTAGTGTCCTTTTGCTAGGAAGTTGATCTCAATGAAGACAGTTGCTTTGAATGTGAATACTGTAGTGTGAAAGGGGAGATGCGTGGGCGCTGCGATCACGACAGCAAGGGACCGTACCTCCCTGCTGACCCCTGTTGATACCCGCTGACGGCTCACACGGAGAAACACAAGGGCGAGAGAGAGGTTGCGAATCCCAGCGTCTATGTCGCTCAAGCTACGATGGAAGCTGAGTCCTTCGATCGTGTGATACACTTCGCTGGCTATCTGCACAACACCGTACCCCTGACATGCGACCGCGAAACAGATTGTGGTGACAGCACCCAAGAAAAGAGGGTACAGATAGGTGTCGACGAGCGCCTGAACTAAACTTGACATTATCGATGGTAACCACTTCTTCACACACGCCATGCGGCGCGGAACACCGTCGTCACGGCGAGCGTATACCGCAGCAGCCACGCACACATGCCACAGCTGCAGACAGGAGAGGAGCTGCTGAACCTGCTATTCGTGGTTCTCGCTTCTCGGGACCTCAAACAAGCTTCCTGCGAGCTCAGCGACCACCTCGCTGGACGCCTTGAGGCCGCGCACGATGTCTTCCACGATGGCGAGCGGTAGGCCCGCGGCGGTGCGCGCGTAGATATCGAGGCCTGCGGGCGTAAAGAGCGTCTTCTCGAAGTAGGTGACGGCCCACTCGGGCGCGGCATCGGCTGCGCGGTGGAAGCCGAGCAGCTGCCAGGAGGAGGTGAGGAGGAGGAGGTAGCCGCGCCCACGCCATTTGAAGCGCGTGGGCGCGGCATCGGGAGACGTGCTGCGGAGGGTGTCGACGCCGACGATGCGGGAGGGCAGGGAGGAAGCGGGGGCAGAGAGGGCGCAGTACTCGACGACGTCTTCGAATTGGGACTTGGCGCCAGGAGGAGACGCGAGGAGCGTGTACGAGATCGTGACGTCCCTCTTGTCCTGGAAACTGGGTTGGGAGCGGAGAGGGAGGAGAGGGGGAGCGTAGAATGTGTAACGTGCCTTTGGGATGGGAACTTAGTCAGAGAGCGTGCAGAGATAGGGGCCGAGCGTGTAGAACTGTGGTTCTGACAGGAGCTGGAGCGACTTGCCATTTTCCCATCAAGTCAGTGACGGAGAAGTTGGGCCGGAAATTGGTGGCGTTTGGCGTGTTCATGACCACGTTCTCTGATGGCTGGGCCATGTCCTGTGAATGATGTTGGATTGTAAATGATAGAAGACTCGACTGAAGGCTAAGATGGCTCGGGAATGTATTGCCGTGGCGGTGTTTGCCGCGCCGCCCTGAAGAGTGTACTCACGATAAATAGCCTCGGTTATCACCCTAATCTCACCGGCGGGTAAGTTAGGAGACTTGGATCGTTAGATGCTTGTGACAGATCGAAAGTTGAGCGTGTTATTGAATGGCAAGCTCGAGGATCGCCTTAACATGAACTTAATCGGTAAAAAGGAAAGCTGACGTCATCTATCTGGACACATAAGACTCAAAGCAGGGCACTTACGCCTCGTGGATAGGACGCCTACAGGAGAAATGAGAAGTTCTTTGTGGGGCCCAGGCCGGCATATCGTGTTTGGGGTGAGGCGACTAAGTGAGAGGAACAAGGGGGTTGCGCAGACCTGGTCCAACTTTTTCAACCCGCAGGACGTCAATTCTGTCAGTTTTGCAAGATCGTCAACAATAGCCAGTGTTTGTGTTTCTTGACAGCACTTGGAGGAGGGTAGACGACGTCATAGGCAGTTGATTAATCTAGATTGTTTATTCACTATCTAACGGAGTCTGCAAGAGACTGGAGGCAGCACTGTGCCAGGGTAGCAGCCAGTAGAGGCTGACGACCATCGAACATCCCCTTCTTCCCATCCATCATGTCTGCCCGAAACCTTCAACAGAAAATTTTCGGTGCTGACCCCATCGCTCGCCCTGGCGGATCTGACTCCCCTCCTCGCGGCGATAACCCCCTTACCATCCAGATCCCAAAGCCCGCTCCATCCCCAAACCCGCCCCCAAAGCTCTCCAAGCCCTCATCCGACTACTCTAGCTCTCCAAAGGTTCTAGAGAATCAGGCTCCTCAGCCCTATCGCGAGAGATTGCGTAAACAGCTTGGCACGCAGTACCAGGGTGCCGAGCGTCATCGCCTCGATCAAGATGCAAAGCGGGACAGACACTGGAAGCGATGGGGTCCTTACCTCTCTGACCGGCAGTGGGCAAGTATTCATCTTCATTTTACTGTTCAATCTGCTCATATGGATGCCAGGCCACCGTTAGGGAAGACTACTCTCGGGACGGCAACGTCTGGGCCCATTTTCCACACGAGCAGGCCCGATCCCGCGCATATAGGTGGGGGGAAGATGGGATTGCGGGCTTCAGCGACAAT
>QLPN01000936.1:0-12184 GCA_003314395.1 Albatrellus ellisii
TCTATTACATTCTTCTGATGCATGTTCTACATACTTACATCACTCACTACCACGTTGTCAGGCCGCTATTATTCTCCTTATTTTTCTCTTCATTTTTCTCTATTTTCTTACATCTCTATCGTCATAGATCTTACAATCGCTCCTGATCTATCGAAGCGATTCTCACGGTCACGAACTCTTTCTCTTCGTCTTTATCGGCCGATGACACGTATGTCGTCCGATCTCCGATCGGCCCATCCTATCTTTAGCTATGACTCTTTCTCTCACACTTACTGTGCATGCTCGCCAATCCTTCTCACACCTGCTGCGGAATATCACCAATCACTCCCACAGTTGCTGCGGAGCATCAGTCAGCACTGACACGTCCCTTCTATTATTAGATATGACATCACTACTATACTTTCTCATCCTCCGGCCCTATACTGTACTGCATGGTCTGTGCACACTTCAGGGTACTATATATACATACGACTCCTAGTGGTTTATTCCCCAGTTCTGATCATCTGGGATATCTGCTAGGTACAGTACCATCCTCTCTTCTCTTTTACTATATGCTAATATATCTGGGATATCCGCTAGTCAAAGCGCGATTGTCCTTTTTGTAGTTTTTAGCTTTTTCTTCAGTTGTTCGGCTTCGACATAGCGTCGGCCTCACACACGTTCTTACACACATTCAACAAACCCACATTTTACACTCCACCTGAACCTAGTTCAGCATGTACTACTTATACTAATGCCCCCACTTTCTTACTACTCTAAGGCATCTTACTAGTATGTTTTACCATGTCTCTCCACTCTGCAGCTTAGCCTGCACCACTTTCCACCATGCCCTTGCCATATTTAATACTATATGCTTCCTTGTTCTCTTGGTTGGCTCATATCTGTGCAAACACTCATCATGTTCACCTCCAAGTTGTAGAAAAGCATAATATGCAATGTCATAAAAGATGAATGCCTCTAAGGCCTGTTGAACTTTCTCATGTTTGCTACCATACTCTGTGCACACTCTTAGCCACCATTTGTCTACACAGTCTATGCACTGTCCATATCTGTACTTATAGCTGCAGTCTTGTCCTGGAATATTATTGACCATAGTCACATTTACTCCTCACTTGTCTGAACTCATGAGCACCAGTTTACTGGCTGTTTATATCTCTGACTCACACATGCCAACTGCAGCTGTATGGAGCCTCATCACCATGAGAGCTCATCAAGGCCAAGATAAGAAAGATGACCCATAGGACATAGTCCAAGGGGAGATGCATCTGAGAGATAAAGAGGAGTGTATACAGGTGCAGAGGATCACATGACAAATATGTGATAAAGGTGTGACTGAGAGATAAGTGGAGCATATAGAGAGATAGATGAATATGTGATGAATATGCAACAAAAAGTGTGACAAAAGAGAGACTAAGAGGGAGGTACTGTCAGAGGAGAGTGGAAAGAGTAGATGAGAGCCTCACCTCAGTAACAGACAAAAGTGCTGAGGTTTGGGGTGAGAGGAGGAAGAAGATATAGTAGGACAACAGTTGAGTTGGAGTGGAGTCCTAACTATAAGAACAAAAGAGACCCTAGAAGGGGAACTGCTGAAATATGAGCACCACACAGATGAAAAAGAAGGGGAATTGTCTTGCAAATGTGCTAAGGGCACATTTCTGTACATGCACCATATTTAAGTATCTACTAAATATCAAATTGTGGGCCCAGCCCACAGTGAGAATCACAAGGAAGAAGAAATCATGAGGACAGGGAAATCACAAGGATAGGGAGTGAATGGAGTGAGCTTGACAGCCAAAAATACAATAGGAACAATGTGGGTCATAGAAGAGAGATAAGACAATATGAGCTCATGGATATGTAAAAAGGTGGAGGCTGTGTAGAACTGAAGATGCAAGTGAGTACACAATGAAAGAGTGACAAAAGAGTGATTAGTAGGTAATATCCATATGCACAGTGTCCTGTGAGGTATATGGCCAAGGAAAACCAACATGGGTTTCCTGAATCTCATTTACAGGTGCTTGGCCATTATGTGTGCTAAACCTTAACACTAGGTCAAGGCCTTTACTCTGAATTGAACCAACCCTGGCCCAACCAATTCCCCAACCACTACCCACAGGCTTTCAATTCAGCAGTAGATTTAATGTTGTACTCTTTTGAAATTACATTGTTGAATATCAAGGAAGCAACATCTACATCTGGCAGATTCTAGGTACAAATCAATAACTAGAGAGCAGTGGTGCAGCTAGCTCTGACATCACAGTTTCATGTGTACATGCCTACACTTTTGATCCAATCACCTCCTGTCATGAGGCACTTGCTTAGGCACCTTATATTGTATGCATTTCCTTTTTTCTGTTTCCCTTTTATTCTTTTACATTTTACATACTATATGTCTAGCATTACACTAGCATATGAGCTTAGCTCCAGCATATGGTAAGGACTCAGTCATCTAACCTTTATAGTACTACAGTATTTGATGTAAATGTTGAACTTTCTTGCACTACCTACTATACTCTGTATACATGCTCAGCCACAGTTAGCTACCTGGTCTGTGTGCCATCTCCACCTGTACTTATAGGTTGTCATCTCTGTTGAACATTCTAACTTATGTTTTTGCTTCCTATTTACTATATTTGGTACTGTGACCACACAAGTCCAGGCACTTTCAGTCCTAATCTTCTGCACTCACACATGACCTGTGCTCAACAGGTTATGGGCCCTGCCTGGTCATTGTGCACTCTCCTCCACTACACTCTTAGCAATCTCCTCTACTCATACTCTGCTACTATACACTCTTGTTGCCTCCTTATACTCCTCACTATCTCCTCCCTTTCCACATCTGTTCCCAAAATCACCATCTCACTTGAAGGAACAGACAACTACCAAAGATAGGATATGATGGCAACATTATCATGGGTATCTGGTATACAGTAGCCAAACCCAAACCTGCCAAACAAGTTAGTGTCACCAAAAACTCTCTTGATGTAAATGTTTGGACTGTCACCAATGCTGACAATTTTGAGAAGTGGGCCACAGATAATGACAATGACACAGCCAAAGTGGTCATCTCTATGTCCTGTGGTGAACAACCCTCCATTATCATTTCTGCTGATGCTGTTGATGGTCCAGTTAGCTTAAATGTTATGTCATCTGGTTCAGAACAACCCAGTGTGTGTTTCTATGTTGAGGAGATGAGCAGTCTTTGGATGCTTTACTCTGGCTGCAGTGACCATATCTTGCCCTTCCATGAGGATCTTGATGAATACCAGCACATGCCCATGCACACTGTGTCTATCAGAAACAGGACCACTATTCCTTGCCTTGGGACTAGGTCTTGCCAGCATGTATTCTCAAGCACAGGTCAAGCCATCAACACTACCCTCCCTGACATCTTGCATGTCCCATCTGCATCTGGTTATTTCCACTCCAATAGCTGGCTTGATTGCTGGGGTTTCACTGTCACATATCACAATGGTACCTGCATGGTTTCCAAAGCAGGCCTCACATATTGCTCCAGCTTCCCTTGAAATGGGACATATTCCTATTGTATGTGCAGGCATGGGCAGGCAACAAGTATCAGTATGATTGATAACAGCATAGATGTAGTATCCCCAAAGGGAAAGAGAACAGATAGCATCTGCAGTGACAGAGATAAGATGTGAATGCAGTAGGGGCAACACAGAGTGGAAGAGAGCTGCAGGGGTAAGATAAGAAAGAGTAGAGTAAGATGGGAAGGGGGAGTCCTCACTCAGACCAGTGGTAAGACATCTGAGGAGCTGTAGTGTATAATGTCCATCTTATGTAGTGTGTAGAAGTAGAGTTGTATCAGAGAGTGAAAGTGGAATACAACAACTACTATGTATGGGAGGGATGCACATCATCCAGAGTAGGTAGTGGAGTGAGAGTGTTCAGAGGTGTAACCAGTCTGAGGAGAGGAAGTGTGTGTATGTGTGTAGTAGGTAAGATGCACATGTAGGGAGAAAGGAGGGAAGCCAAATGAAGTGTGTATGTGTGTACTGGTTTATTCAACACCTATTTGGTTAGAACTAGTGCTGTACCTAGTGGATATCCCAGATGATCAGAACTGGGGGACATCACTAGGAGTCATCCCCTGCCTCATCTGCGTCATCTCTAGAAGATACTGCTTCTGCTGCTACTTCAATTTCAACTCAGTCTCCCTCACACTCTTCTAATTCTGACCCTATTCCTTCTCCTACTCCTGCTAGGGATACACCTTTGTGTCATAAGTGCTAGGGAAAGGAGAGCTCCAGGAGAGTGGAGAACCTCCACCAATTCTAGAAAGCTCAGAAGAAGAGGAACAAGATAAAACTCAAGTCAAGCAAGAAGAGGATGAAGAAGAGGAGTTCCCTGGCACTTTTCTCACTTATCCAGGATCTGCTTTCACCAGTTCATTGGGTGCAGAACCATTACCTACAGGCAAGCTTTGGTGTGCCTCAATGCAAAGCAGTGGACACAAGCAGCTGAAGAAGAACTGGATGCTCACAGTCACAATGGCACTTGGGAGTTAGTTGATCTCCCTCCCAGCCAGAAAGCTATTGGCTGCAGATGGGTATTCAAAGTTGAACAGAATGCTGATGGATCTGTTGACAGGCACAAGGTTAGAGTTGTAGCAAAGGGCTTTAGGAAAATGCCTGGTTTTGACTTCAATGAAACCTTTGTTCCCACAGCTAAGTTTGCAGCCATCAGGACTATTCTTGCCTTAGCAGGCTTAGGAGACCTTCACCTTTATTCTATTGACATCTCTCATACCTTCATCAATGGGGATCTTGACAAAGAAGTCTATTTGCAGCAGCCTGAAGGGTTTACTCTAGGGAGTTCTCACAAAGTCCTGAAGCTTCACAAATCAATCTATGGCCATAGGCAAGCCTCTTAAATGTGGTACCAGAAGCTGCAATCTGTGAGGCACATGCTGAACAGTGAGGTCACAACTGTGAGAAGGATGAGAGAAAAGGCTAATACTTAGGATGAAGTCACACTGGTGGGCAGATATCCCAGATGTATAAAGCTGAGGAATTCATGCTATGAAACCACAGTATATATAGTATTGGATCATGTGCACAGACCATGTGCTGTCACTATAGGGTAGGCATACTAAGTAGAGATTTGCAGCATGTGTGAGAAGCTTTGTAGGGTACTGTGAGAAATGTGGGCATATAAGTAAGGTAAGTGGCCCAATGATGAATTAAAGATGAGTCATGGATAATTGTGAAAGATTGAGATAAGATGTACAGTGCAGATCTGAGTGATAAGAGTAAAATAAATTGTAAAATGTATAGAAAATAAATACATTCTGATAAATAGCCCCCATTTTAGGGCAAGACTGTTAAACTTCGATAGACAGTGACTTGTGATTAGAACCAATGGAAGCTACAAACACCACACTAAGTGGGGGACTAGAGTCTGAGATGAGCAACTGAAGAAAGCAGTTGCGCCACCTGGGAACTCTTTTATAGTATGCATAAATGCAGAGTCTGAACCATAAGAGTGTGTACAGTATATGTGTGGAGTTAGAACCTAAACACATCAGGACAGAGAAAGATATGATAAGATGTAAAACAAAGTCTGGAAATCTTGAGATAAGAAAATAAGAACAGAGTTGGTGAAGAACCTTTAATAACAACAAAGACAACTCAACAAGCAAACAAAATCCCAGTAGTCCAAATACTCTCTCTCCTTGATTTGTATCATCCAATGAATCAACTTCTCAGATGTCAGCAAGAGATATGTGTTCAAGAATCAATTAAACTATGTGATCTTTTTCTTTGACCAAAAATTCTGTGTCACCAAGGTTGAATAGTAGAATTTTTATGGGCCATGGTAATAACCCCTGCTCCAGTATGGATGGGACTTTTAACAGCCAAACCACTGCAAGGAGCAATATGTCCATAGGAGTTATCTGGTATAGCCAAGGAGATTTGGGTGTCAACTAACTTTTGACCATGGGCAAGAATGACAATTTCTTCTGCACTATAAGATCAAGTGTGGCAGCATGCTCTGATCCTCTGGTAGGTAATATTGCTTAATCTGATTGTTTTTTGATTGGAAGTGTACAATGTTGAATAGATTGGATAGCAGTGGGATGTAAGATATGGACATCTTTGACCAGTTTGCATGTCTTTGAGGATGATGCTTGCTGGTTCCCAAGAATTTTCATCTTCAGGATAATCCTTCCATTTTATGAGGTATTTATTGTATGTGTCCTTGATATTTTCTGCTATTTAAGATACTTTTTGTTGAACATCTTTCATCTGCCTTACCATATTTGGTACTGTGACCACACACATCTAGCCACCATAGTCACATGGTCTGTGCTGCTTAATGTATCTTACTGATATGGTTTGAGTTTTGTCCATAATAGACAAGAGGTCTTTGTCTTCTCCTCTCACATATGACCTTGTATTGTGTTTGAGAATTGGAGGAGGGACATTGACAGTTCTTTCTGGGATTTTATTGGGATAAAATGGAAATAATTTGATGATATAGAAAACTGGGTGGGTCTTCATAGATTTAGGGATGCTCATTCATAGGCATTATTTGAAAGCATTTTGATGATTGAGTAAGGTCCTAATCTTTTGTGAACCAGTTTCCTAGTTAGTCTTCCTGTTTGTATGTTAGATGCATCTAACCATACTTTATTTCCAATACAGTATTTTGGAGTCTCTCCTCTATGAGAATCATAGTATCTCTTCATGGCATCCATGTTATTTTCTGGGCAAGGTAGCAAGCAGAGATATAAAACAAATAGGCATTAAGCCCAAAACAGATTGAGATTGAGAGAAGGGCTAAAGCCCATCAGAGCAAGAGGAGAGGGCAAAACTGCCACATCTATAAGATAAGAAAAGAGGTATACTAGATGGTAGAGGGTACACAGAGGGAAGAGAGAGCTGCATAGAGCAGGTATGTCAGAAGAGGGTTGAGAGAGGGGAAGAGATACTCACCTCAGCAACATGCAGAAGTGCTGAGGTGGTATGATGACAAGGTAAGAAAGATATAGTAAGTGCAAAATAGAGTTAGAGAGAAGCCCAAACTGTAAAGAGAAAGAAATACTAATAAGGTGAGATAAAGAAAGAGATAAGTACAAGAGGTGTAAAGGTAAGTACAGCAGCCCAAGATAGCCAAAAATCAACAATCCACCACTTTCCTTAGCACAGATTCTGCATCTTCACTCATTCTCTTCAATCCATTAATGGAAATTTTGACCAATTCAATTGTGGACATCTTGTCCAGTTCAAAACCCATGCATGGATTCTGTCCAAAGTTTAAGATGAATATTTGGCTGCTGCATTAACCCTGTTATTGTAATAGAATTCTGCCATTGGTGGCCAATTTGTCCAGTCTGATTGTCTATGATTGACAAAAATTCTGAGAAACTGTTCTATCTCTTTATTAATGTATTCCATCTGACCATTGGTTTGTGGATGATATGCTGTGGATAGTACTGTTTTGATCCCCAATAATCTATTTAACTCTTTCATCATTCTGGTGGAACACCACATGTGGCATGGGAACACTAAGACAAAGAAAGGAAATCAGACCAAGAGCAAAACAGGATGGTTGACTGTATAGCAGCAACTAATGATGATACAGGAGTAGTGAAGGAGACCAGTAGGAAGAGGAGTGGGAGAGAAAAGGTCTGATCTCTAGAGGCTGTAGTTGAGTCTTTATATATGGTATGGGATGAGGATGGAATGCATGATGACAGATGAAAGCATGTGATAACAGAGGGTGGAAAGTGCATGATAATGGTGTGGACAGGGGCAATGGTCTGATGTAGTAAGAGGATGTGGGTGCATGATGTAGGTGATGATGATGGGGCATGATGTAGTCTGGTCTGGTGTAGGTGATGTGGTAAGCCAGGGGGTTACACTCCTCCATATGTAAAAAAATTTGAGGGGGAAGGGAAAAAGAAGGAAAAAGAGGAGTGAGAATCAGGAAGGAGGGAGGTGAAGGGACCAGGCAGTGAGGGCAGGATGATTGGCAAGTTTGCACATGGGAAGCCAGTGGAGGTTTTCTAGTCCCCAACCCATCCAACAGACAAGGTATTGATGGCCATGTCCACATTTGTGTTTGTCAATGATTGTGGCAATGTCGTGTAGGCCATCAGGGGTGGGGCTGGGACAAGGTAATGAGCTGGTGGTGTTAGATTCAGCAGTAGCTGCAATAAAAGGCCATATGGCGCTAGAGTGGAAGGTAGGAAAAATGTTAGTATGAGGAGGAATATCGAGGGTGTAAGAGCTTGTCTCAGGGTGTGCAACCAGGATAGTATAGGGTCCATTGAAATGTGGCATGAACTTAGTGATGCAGGAGGTGTCCTGTGCTTGAAACTTGTGGTGGTGGTTGTGAGTGGAAAGGAGCACGTGGTTGCCAATGCAGTAGGTAGGTTCAGGGCTACAGTGACAATTGGCAAATTCTGCTTGATGGAGCTTGGCAGCAAGAAGGTTGTCTTTGGCAGCAGCAAGGTCATTGTGGAGGGTGGTAAGGAAAGCATGTGCCAGAGTGGAGGTGGAAACAGGAGGAGTGGGTGCAAGGGGGGGAATGAGGTGAGGTTCACAGCTGAGGTGTAGGTGAAAAGGGGTGAAACCAGTAGAGGCATTGATGGTCAACATGAGGTTAAAATGGATGTGCAGAAGTGTGTGAACCCAGCTGGATTGGTCGTGGTCAACATGGAACCAGAGACATTGTATGACCATGCGGTTGGTGCATTCACTAGCACCATCAGTTTGAGGATGGAAAGTGGAAGACATACGCAATTTGACACCAGTGAGGAGGTGAAGTGCATGCCAAAAGCAGGATATGAAGAGCTTGTTGCAATTGGAGATGATTTCAAGGGGCATGCCATTTTCACAGAACCAGTGATCAAAGAAAAGGTGGGCAAACTGCTCTGTGGTGATATTGGTGCATGTGGGGAGGATGCAGACATCAGAGCCATGGTGATCGGTCAAAGTGACAATCACATTGAACCCAGAGTCTTCAGGGAGAGGGCCAACAAAATTGACAGTCACACTGTCCCCATGGTGATCCAGGACAGGAAGAGGATGTAAGGGGCCTGCAGGTTTGGAGGTAAGTGATTTGTTATGCTGGCACACAGAACAGGAAGGGATGTAGCCATGTTCCAACTCGCAACACATGTGAGGCCAATAGTAACTGGTCCGTAGGATGGTGAAAGACTTGTCAATGCCAAAATGGCTGAGGGTATTGTGGGCAAGAGCAAAAAGATCTTGATGGATAGTGCTGATATGAGGAATAACAAGGCATTCGTTGAGGTAGAGAAGGCCATCACAGATGATGGTGGATGGTGTGCTGGCAAGGTTGTGGAGAAGGTGGGAGGTGAAAGGGTCGGAGGCATATCCCACATGGATAGTGTTGAGGAGGGAAATATTGGTGGAGATTTGCAGAACAGTGGCAATGTGGGCCATTGGGGGATGGTGATGCAAGAGGGACAATGCCATGGTGGTGATGAGTGAGGAAGGTGCAGAGGAGTCAGGTGGAAGACAAGACAAGGCATCAGCGATGGTATTCTCAGGGCTGGTGAGGTATTGGATGGTGAAATCATATTGGGAGAAAATTTCTTGCCAGCAGCATTGATGATGGGAGAGGTCACATTGTGTAAAAAAGTTTTTGAGTGTCCTGTGATCAGTGTGGACAGTGAAATGGGATCCTAAAAGGTCAACATGCCACTTTTTAAGTGCACAGACGATGGCAAGCATTTCTTTTTCATGGACCAGATAGTTCAGTTCAGCACCAGCGAGTCATCCAGAGTTGAAAGCAACAGGTCATGCTGATTCCCAGGTGGGGCCCCAGGAGAGAATGGCACCCATGCACCATTTGCTTGCATTGCAAGTGATGAAAATCTTGTTGTCATGAGGGTTATTGTGGTCGATGGTGGTGAGGCAGTCATGACTGACAATGAGGTCTTTGATAGCACAAAAGGCCTTGTCATGGAGAGGGGACCACTCTGGAGAATGAAGCTCAGCTTCTTTGGTTGTCAAAGGGGTGAGGATACATGTATGCTCAGCCAGTTGTGGGAGGAACACAGCAATGTAGTGGATGAGGCCCAAAAAGTGCAAACATCAGTAGTGTTGTGGGGTGTGGGCCAGTCGAGAATGTGATGAACTTTGTCAGAGTTGGCTTCAATGCCACACATGGAGATGTGGTGGCCAAGAAAGGTGACTTCATTGCAGAACAGGGAGGTCTTCTTGAGGGAACAGTAGAGGTGGGCATTGTGTAAAGCCTGTAGGATGGTGTGGACATGTTCAATGAGAGAGGAGGACCAGATGATGATATTGTCAAGATAGATGTGACAGATGACTCCAAGGAGAGGGCATAAGGTGGTGGTTATTTGATGCTGGTGAGTGGCAGGTGCATTATGGCCACCCATGGGCATGACCAGCCACTCATAGAGGCCAAAGGGTGTAGTGACTGCTGTCAAATGAATGTTGTCAGGATGGACTTGGGTCTGAAAAAAGGAATTGGTCATATTGAGCTTTCCCCAGATCTTGCCTTTCACACAGTCAGTGAGGATGTCATTGACATGTGGTAGAGGAAAGGTGTCGGGCATGGTGTTGGCATTAAGTTGTCAGTAATCGTTAACCCAGCGTGGTAGTATGGAAGGGTCAGCTTTGGGAATGATAAATGTGGGCAAACAGTGTCCACTAGAGGAGGGACGTATGCACCCAGCACAGAGATGTTGATCTATGAGAGTGCACCAGGCCTCTTTGTATTTGCAAGGACACGAATATTGGCACATCTTTATGGTCTTGTTTGCATCTTTCAACATGATCCGGTGGTATACATCTGTGGGGAGCTCATTGACATGGGGAATGTCAAAGGGAAAATGGTCAACAAACTTTGCCTTCATGTGACAATCAAGCTCAGAGAGCTGGTCAGCATGAGTAGAGGAGTGTGCATCATTGGTAAGAGAAGATATCTGAGTCTGAATTGTGGCAGTGATGTTAGGACGAACATCATCAAAAGTACACTCGACATTGGCACTGCTAAGAGTGGCCTATTAGATGGTCTTAGGGAATATTGGTAATGTTACTCCTGGTAATAAGAGTTCTGATGTTAGCTTGATGAAGACGATAGAGGTTCCTGAGAGCGATGACAAGTGGGATTGATGATATAGAGACTAGGATAGTTCCACCAATGATGATGCAAAGATCCAGGATGATAAGAGTTTTGTTTGAGAGTTTATAAGTGATGTGTTTCTGATAGTGACTTAGGCGAGAGCAGATCAAGCGCAGTATAGGATAATCCCTAGATTGCGAAGTTGATAAGACTGGGGTTTAAGACTGTCAGTCTGTCAACTACTTATACAAAGCTGGAGATCTAAGTATAGTAAGGTTGTGCAGTAAAGTGCAGTAAGTAAACAATAATGCGCAGTAATGCGCAGTAAGTACACATCCAGGTGATATAAGTGGCTCAGCCACAAGTGTGTAATGAACAAGAGATAAACAAAGACAAATAAAGGTGAAAGTAGAGAGTCCTTGCTAATTGTATAGTAATAGTCCTTAGCAAGTAAATGTTATAATAAATAAAAGAAAGATAAAAGAGAAACAGATAAGTCTAATATAATATTTGGAGCTATGCTCACACTTAAGTATGTAAATACTTAAATACTATAAAAGAGAAAGGAAAGATAAGTCCTTACTAAGTAAAGTGGAGCTAAGCTCACACTTGTAGTAAATAATACTACACTTTACTAGTAAGTAAGATAAAAGAAAAGAAAAAGAAAAAAGAAAAAACATGTTACGAGGTGCCAAAGCAAGTGCCTCGTAACAGGCACAGTGTGCAATCAATTGGTTGGCAAGTTCTGTCAGAACTGCTGGACAATGATCAATATCTTTGGCAGGTGCTCACAGTGTGGGCAGGTCTGTAGGGTCATGCAACAAGTCATAACTGGTGCCATGGGGGATACATATGCAGTGTGAGGCCGATGCTTTGTCGAAGCCAAACAACTGAAGAAAGCTAAAACAAAAGGACAATCATGCTTCAACTAGTGGATATCCCAGATAATATTAGCATATAGTAACTAAGAAGAGAGAAGAGTACTGTACCTAGCAGATATCCCAGATGATCAGAACTGGGGAATAAACCACTAGGAGTCCTATGTATATATAGTACCCTGAAGTGTGCACAGACCATGCAGTACAGTATAGGGCTG
>QLPN01000936.1:12233-24202 GCA_003314395.1 Albatrellus ellisii
GTCAGTGCTGACTGAGGCTCCACAGCAACTGTGGGAGTGATTGGTGATATTCTGCAGCAGGTGTGAGAGAGATTGGTGAGCATGTGGAGTAAATGTGAGAGAATGAGTCATAACTAAATATAGAACAGGCTGATCAGAGATTGGACGACATATGCATCATTGGCCGATAAAGACAAAGAGAAAGAGTACATGACCATGGGAATCACTTTGATAGATCAGGAGTGATTGTAAGATCTATGATGATATAGGCATAAGAAAATAAAGGAAAATGAAGAAGGAAATATAGAAAATAATAGCGGCCTGACATGCAGGAGCCATGATCAACAACAACTTCATTGTGCTGCAAAAAGGGACCACCAAGAATGATAGGCATACAGAGGGATGGTGTGACAAGTGCATGGACAACTTTGGAACGATAAGAGAAATCTAAGGATGAAAGTGTTAACTTGACCCAGTTGGTCACACAGGCATCAGGAACAGGGGTATTGGATGTTGATGACAAGGAGTCAGCAGGTGCAAAGGCTGACCCAAGGGGCACTGGTAAGGGTAGATGATGGAGATGCAGACCAGTGTCTTTGGCAAGGGACTCACAGATCAAAACATACTGTGACCCATCGTCAATAAGTGCCATCATTTGACTGGACAAGATGGGACCATCAAGTTGGCAATGCCAAAGCAGTGCATTGGTTCGAAACAGTGGTGGAAGAAACAAAGATGTAGATGAAAAGTCAGAGACACATCTGTCACTGCCATCTTCAGAGTCATCTGAGTCTGGGAGGATGACACCCAATGTATAGTTGAGGGTGCTGGGTAAGATTGCAGCAATGAGAGCGCGGGGTTGGGAGTGGGAGGCAGCAAGGGCCATGGACTCTGTGAGAGGCTTGTATAGATCCATGGTGGGATAATCATTGGGGCAGGCATTGGAGTGATGACCAGTGTTAAATTTGTGGCATTTGAAACACCCATCGTATTTGGACAGTAAGTCATGTTTGTTCATGGTGAGCTTCAGTATCATATGACAGGGCTGTGCAGGGAGGGGCTGAGAAGTTGTAGAGAGAGATTGGGTCAGGATGCAGGAGCTTGAAAATTTTGTACAAGAGTTGGTGACGATTTTGGAGATGTTGTTGTTGTTACTGATATGACATTGGTTGATACAATTAATGTTGTGAAGCCAGGTTTGAAGTGGGAGTAGGGGATCGAATTTTTCATGTTTTATGTCAGCTTGAGTTGTAGGATTTAAGCCAGAAGTGAGTTTACATCGAAAGATGGCATCGTCAAGGTGGGAGGAGGTATTGGCAAGGAGGGCATTTATGCTGCTGAGGTGAAGTTGCCAGTCCCAGAATGGCATCTCTTCCTGCCATGCATTGAGGAGAGTGTTGCTGAGTCAGAGCTCCCAATTGGGTTTGAGCCAATTTTCATGCATTTGGTCGATAAATTTGTCAAAGGAAAGTGCCTTGAGCTTGGTCTTGTTGGTGTCGGACCATACTGCAATACATGAGTCCTGGAGACCATAAGAGGCCATATGTACTTGTTCTTTCTCATCAATGCATTTAACCAAGAAATAAGCCTTGCAGCTGGTGGCCCAGCAGCAAAGAACCTTGGGTGAAATTTCTCTGGGAGTCAATGTCGGTGGTTTGGAGAGTGATGTTTGTTCAAAGTGTGCTAATTCGGTGTGAAGATTTGGTGGCATGTTGGGTCATTGTATGGAATTCAGATCTGAGTCTGAATCAGAGTTGGAGGGTGGTGTAAGGTTGGGAGGGGAGAGAAGGGGAAGGGGAGGGGCAATGAGTCAATGTGAACAGAGATGCAGTTTGGTGAAGGGGAAAAGAATGGTCCAAGGTCGATGTTTCAAAAAGAGTGGAACACCATGTGTGGTGTGGGAACACTAAGATGAAGAAAGGAAATCAGACCAAGAGCAAAACAGGATGGTTGACTGTATGGCAGCAACTAATAATGATACAGGAGTAGTGAAGGAGACTGGTAGGAAGAGGAGTGGGAGAGAAAAGGTCTGATCTCTAGAGGCCATAGTTGAGTCTTTATATATGGTATGGGATGAGGATGGAATGCATGATGACAGATGAAAGCATGTGATAATGGAGGGTGGAAAGCACGTGATAATGGTGCAGACAGGGGCAATGGTCTGATGTAGTAAGAGGATGTGGGTGCATGACATAGGTGATGATGATGGGGCATGATGTAGTCTGGTCCAGTGTAGGTGATGTGGTAAGCCAGGGGGTTACATCTGGATGCAAATTGCAGACCTGAATCAAATAAAATCTTTTCAGGCAGTCCATGATGCTTCCAGATGTTGTCTCTGAATAATCTGGCAACTCCTTCCACCATTACATCTGACATTGTTGCCATTGTATGGATCATTTTAGGGAGTTGATCCACAACCACAAGTATTGAATCATATCCCTGGCTGTCTGGTAGTTGTATAATAAGATCTGTTGAAATAATTTGCCTGGGATTTGTGGGTACTTCATTTAGAGTCACCTCTCCTTGGGGCTTTCTTTGAAACATCTTTGTCCTTTTACATATTTTCCCACATACATGGCAATTCCATTCTACCAAAATGTTCTTGATACCAACTCCAGTGTTCTCCATTGTCCTGGGTGTTCAGCAATTGGAGTGTTGTGACACTGTTTGACAACTTCTGCTCTACAGCTGTCTGGGATAAGGATTCTGTTGTTATATGTCATTAATCCTTGTTTGTTTTCCCCCCATCCTGTTATAATTGCTGTTATTGCTTCATCTGTTGATAATTCCCTCCACATTTGTAGATCTCTGTCATTCTCTTGAGCATCTGTGATCTTTTGAAGGAGTGGAATATTGTTTGCCATGACTGCATTGATTGTGTTTTTGTTGGGATTATTCTTGAAGAACTCTGGTTTAAGTAGTATGACACTCTCATTGTCATGTTCCACCCCCTCTTTATGATCCAATTGTCTTGATAGGAGGTCTGGTCTGACTGAACTCTTTCCTGGTCTATGGGAAAGGTGAAAGTTGAACCTAGAAAGAAACAGGGACCATTGAGCCTGGTGATGGTTTCATTTCTTGGCACTCATAAAGTACTCTAGGTTGTTGTGGTTGGTAAGAATTTTGATGAGATGATCCATTCCATCTAGATAGTATCTCCATTTCTCCAATGCATGAATAACAGTGAGCATCTCCTTGTCATATATATCATAGTTTTGTTCTGCTGGAGAGAGGCTTTTGCTGATATAAGCTACTGGATGCCATTTCACATTGTGTCTCATCTGTGATAACACTGCTCCTGTAGCATAGCCTGAACTATCTGCGTCTATGAGATATGGTCTGTTGGGTTTGGGGAGAATGAGGACAGGTTTGGAACACAATGCTGTCTTTAGATTTTGAAATGATGTTTCCTGTTCTGAATCCCAGTGCCATTTTGTAGTAGTGAATTAAGAGGTTTTTCCAGATCAGAGAATTCTCTAATAAATCAACAATAGAAATTTATAAATCCAAGGAAGGATCTGAATTCTGTGATAGGAGTAGGTGTGGGCCAATCTGCTATCCCTTGAACTTTGACAGGGTCCATCATGATTTTGTCAAAGGATATTTTTAGTCCCAGGTAATCAATCTCTGTTTTCTCAAATTGCATTTCTTGGGCTTGAGATACAATTTGTTACTGGTAGAATTTTGAGAACTTCTTCAACAATAATATGATGTCCCTCAAGTGTTGTGGCAAAAATGAGAATATTCATCATAGTTCGGAATGTTACAGGGCTACTAGTGAGTCCAAAGAACATAATAAGAGGTTCAAATTAGCCTTGGTTGGTAATGAAGGCAGCCTTCCATTCATCTCCTTCTTTGATTCAAACATTGTTCTATCCCCATCTGATATCAAGCTTGGTGAAGTATTTGGCACCTTTGAGTTTATCAATCAACTTGGAGATGAGTGGTAGAGGATATGAGTCTTTGATTGTAATCTCATTCAGGTGGTGGTAATCATGAATTGGATGTAATTCCCTTGATTTATTTTTGATAAAGAAAGATGGTGAAGCCATGGGGGATTTGGAGGGTCTAATACATCCAGTTTCCAAGTTTTCTTCTATGAACTTCTCCAATTCTTGTTGTTCAGTAAAGGATAGGCTATATATATTACCCATGTGCATTTTGGGATTTGGTTTGAGTTTAATGGCATGATCCCAAATCTATTTAGGAGGCATCTTGTTGAAGGATTCTTTTGCAAATACCAATTTGAATTCATGATAGGCTTTCAGTACTATATCTTTGAAAGATTTCTTGATCTTTTTCTTTCCCACCTCAATCACAAGGTTTGCTAAGAGTGGCCTATTGGTTGGTCTTAGGGAAGGTCTGATATGATAATACCCCTGGTAACAAGGTGATTGATATGTGCTTGGTAGACATAATAACTGTTCCTGATGATGATGAAGAGAGGAATCAACAAGATAGTGATGAGGATGATTCCACCAATGACTATTTGAGGATCCAGGATAACAAGTGTAAGGAAGTCTGAGTGATGTTTAGAGTGACTTAGAGTTCTTAGACTTAGTTGTTTAGAGTGAAGTGAGATGAAAGTGAGCTTAGGTCAAGTGCAGTAAAGGAGAATCCCTAGATTGTGAAGTTGACAAGACTGGGGTTTAAGACTGCCAGTCTGTCAACTATTTATACTAAACTAGAGTTCTAAGTATAGTAAAGTTGTGCAGTAAAGTGCAGCAAGTATGTGTTCATGTACTAAGTCATGTGGCTCAGCCACTAGCATGAAATGAATATAATGTAAACAAAAGCAAATAAAGACAAAAGGAATGAGTCCTTGCTAATTGTATAGCAATAGTCCTTAGCAAGTAAATGTTATAATAAATAAAGAAAGATAAAGAGAAAAAGATAGGTCTAATATAGTACCTGGAGCTAAGCTCACACTTAAGTATGTAAATACTTAAGTACTATAAGAGAGGAAAGAATGAGTCCTTACTATAAGTAGGATATAAGAAAAAGAAAAAGAAAAAGAAAAAGAAAACAACACGTTATGAGGTGCCAAAGCAAGTGCCTTGTAACAATGTTCTGAGATATGTTTCAAACTGCTGCTTCTTTTTCATCTTCTCCAATCATGATGCATAGTATACAATCTTCTTTCTGTACTTTATCCTCATCAACCTCATCAATCTCAACCATTTGAGGTACTTCCTTCTTCAACTTCTCTGTGCTCTTCTTCTTCCTTGGCTTCCTTTCTTCTACAACTCACAGATGGCACTGCCTTGGACATCTTGTGAAATGTACTGCTCCAATTCCCCAATCTATTTCTGGATTGTGGTTTTTTAACCAAGTTTTACCTAGTATTAGGTTTACTTTCCCTAATCCAGTAATACAGAATGTAGTTCTTTCTGTATGATTCTCAACTTTGATGATTAAATCTACTGTTTCTTTGATGGATCCATTTTCATTTCTTGTTCCATTAACATTATAGACTGGTATAGTGATTGGGAGTTTCTTGGTGTAAAGACAATTTGTTTTGACAAACTCTTCATCTATGTAGTATGTGGTTGCTCCAGAATCTACTAGTGCTTGTATTGTGATAGTTTGTCTGTTGTCTGGTTTCTTGACTTCCAGTTGAATTATAGGCAGTTCTACTCCCATGATCACATGCTTTTCTTCTTTAAGAGAGGGCATACTCTCTGATGTCTGTTCTTTCTCAGTCTTTTTCTCTGATGCAATGTGGTTAAATATTTCAACTGGGTCACATACATTGGTGCAATTGACAGTACCATCATCTGGAGTAAGTACTGAAAAATGATTGTAGGATGAGGTAGCAACATTGACTCCTTGTCCTTTGCAACACTCACATCCTTTGCTATTTTCTTAATAGCCTCATCATTCAACATCTGTACAAACACTTCTGTAGTCACCCCCCTGATCTGTTTGTGAATTTCCCTGATTTTACCAGTCCTCCTTTGTGGACAGTCCCTAGAAACATGCCCCTTCTCTCTACAGTTGAAACAGATTCTTCTTCTTCTTCTGTAGGCATGATCAATGTCCAGGGGAACTTGTCAGGCCACCAATATTTTCCTTATTTTTTTCTCCATTTTTCCTTATTTTTCTTATGTTTCTACCATCATAGATCTTACAATTGCTCCTGATCTACTGAAGTGATTCCCATGGTCATGCACTCTACTTGCTTGTCTTTATTGGCTGATGACAGATCAGTCATCTGATCTTCAATTGGCACATTCTATCTTTAGTTATAACTTGTTTTCTCACACTTACTGTGGATGCTCACCAATCCTTCTCACACCTGCTGTGGAGTATCACCAATCACTCTCACAGTTACTGTGGAGCCTCATTCAGCACTTGCACACCCCCTTTATTATTAGGTATGACATCACTACTTTACTTTCTTATTCTCTGGCCCTATACTGTACAGCATGGTCTGTGCACTCTCCAGAGTACTATATATACATAGGACTCCTAGTAGTTTATTCCCCAGTTCTGATCATCTGGGATATCTGCTATGTGCAGTCATCCATAGCCTCTTTCTTGTTTTACCTTACTGATTATATATCTGGGATATCTGCTTGTTGCAGCACAATTGTCCTTTTGTTTTAGCTTTTCTTCAGTTG
Organism: Albatrellus ellisii; assembly: GCA_003314395.1. Taxonomy (NCBI): domain Eukaryota; kingdom Fungi; phylum Basidiomycota; class Agaricomycetes; order Russulales; family Albatrellaceae; genus Albatrellus; species Albatrellus ellisii. The sequence continues at coordinate 18,836 of QLPN01000936.1, forward strand.
TTCATCTTCAACATTGCATTGGCCTCACAGAACTGTTGTGTTGCTCTTTGTAGTGGTAGGCTCACAGGAGGTCATGGTATTTGATAGGATGCTTGAGAGTAGCAGGGAGTCCATTGCTGAGGTCCCCATGCCTGCATGAGCTGCCTAAACTCTCACATGTGCATATCAGTCTGTTGCACAATTGTCTGCCAGTGGATATAAGTAACTGGGGGCAGATTGATATTGTAGATTTACTGCAGTAAGTCAGTGTTTAATCCTCTGCTGCTACTAAGAGGAATTTGGTAGTGTAGTTTTTCCCAGTTGTCTTATTTTATGCAGTGCTTGCTGCACAGTGTGTGCTTTATCTGGGTCTCTGAATCACTCTTGAATCTTGGTGTCAGACTCAACCCAATTCTGGAAAGGCATGGGATAAGATGGGCTGAGGGGATTGGCCTGATGTAGTCATTATTTTTCAACTTGTAAGTTTTACCATGCCTCAGCAGATCCCCCTATCATGTAAAATAGAGCATAAGTCATTTTGTCACTGTCAGACCACATTTTGTTGGCTGCAAATACTAGGAACAATTCCTGTATAAATGAGTCAAGTTTGTCACACTTCCCCAAATATGGTGTAGGGGCAGGAACTTTGACTTGATGTTGTGCAAATACATGGCCCACAGGGCCTGTAACAGGGCCAGATATACTAGCTGGTGTATGGGTTGGGATTGTTTGGCCACTTATCATTGCTGTGATACTGGCCAATGGTTTGGCAATCTTTACCAATGCATTTACCATCTCCAAAAACTGAATGTTCTGGTCTTTCTGTATTTGTGTTTGCACCTGCATCTCCAGCCTCATTGTCTCCATTGTATCCTCCAGATCTGTAATTCACATTCTGGCTATTTTCCATTGTTGTGTGTGTTTCTTCTCAAAGTCTTTCTTCTGACAAGTCTTCTACCATCAGAGTTGGCTCCCTGAGTCCCCAATTTCCACCTTGTGCTTGGCTCATTGCTCATTTCTAAAGACAAAGTGCTGTGGGAATGAATTGTAATAGGGGCTGGTTTGTTTGTGGTACTTGTTGGTTTTTCATGACCTTGATGATGCTGGATACACTATTACATACTATGGATGCCTATCTCCCTCTTCATCCTCTTCTATTTATGGTTCAGGCTCCACCATAAATCTATGCCACCCTTACTATATGGAGACAGATAATGGTAGAATGGAAATGACAATAGACACTTGTCAAAATGAGACATCAACCAGAGCAACATGAATAGAAAGTGAACAGAAAGTTCAGACATGATGTCCTTCCAAATTGTATGCACAGGTTATGGAAAACAATGGCAGCAATGATGTATATCATGGAGATCAAATATGAGAAACCCAGTAAGGCCAGAGAGGTGGGCAGTCACATAACTGCAGCAAAGTGGATGAGAGGTTGTGAATGCAGTAGGGCAAGGCAATGTGGTTCAAGTATGTCAGACTACAAGTGAGACATCTGAAGGGTAGGTAGTAACAGACCTGCAGCAAAGTGGGTGAGGGGTTGCAAATGCAGTAGGGTGAGGCAACATGGTTCAAGTATGCTGCAGGGTAGAGGTAAGAGTGAGTTATAGATGGGAAGAGAGGATACTCACTCAGACTACAAGTGAGATGTCTGAGGAGATCATATAGTAGTGTCCATCTTATATAGCAGAGTGTGGGTAGATTTGTAGTGGAGAGTAAAGTAGATAGAACAACAACTACCATATGCAGTGGGATGTGTGTCATCTGGAGTGTGATGTGGAGTGTGAAGTGCTTGGATGAGTAGGTAATCTGAGGAGTGGGAAAGGGAAGTATGGAAGAAGTACATGTATGGGGTGCAAAGTGTATTGTGGAGAGAAGCTGAACAAATGGCATGTAGTATGCACAGGGAATTCAACACAAATCAGACAATGTTCAGCTTTCAACATTATATGTGAGTTTACATCAATATCTTCAGAACACCTAATGCACACATACTACAAATATTATATATATATAATATTTATGGTAGACAATGCCTAGGTGCTCTGGAGATATTGATGTAGATTATCCAGGAACTGTAGGGGACAGGCAAATGGCAAGCCTCAGGGATCTTCCTACTCCATGATCTGAGAGTTAAAGGTGGAGGGGACAAATGCTCCTCATCTATTCCAATACCCACTGAGTAAGGAAGGGGGTGGAGTAAACATAATTGAGACTAAAACAAGTCCAGCACCATAATATTCCATGCACAGAAGACTTGAAAGGAATGCTAAAATTAAAAATTAAAAGTTTAAAGTGAAAAAGCAAAATAAAAACTTACAAAAGAATATAAAATATATGACTACAATATATGAACTCCACACTCATCAATACTTATCTGATTCAACACAAGAACATAAATTCAGCCAAGGCCAAGATGATGTTGATAACATCACTTCAATACCACAAGTTCTTCAATGTTAAGCAGGCAATGAAGAGGTATGTTCATGGAAGGGACAACAAGTCTTTGGTGCTATTGTCTTCAGGACCCTCATTGCATAGCCACAACCTCTATGATGCAAACAAGGACCTGCATGTCATCTTAGGAGACCTGGCCCAGAGCAGCAGCCTTATGGGCCAGTACTTAGGGCAGATATAACTTGGCTAGATCCAGGAGTACACAAGCAATGAAAGCTGAGGCAGTGGATAGGGGATGCTTGAGATCCAACATTGGCCATGGGCTGCACATCCAACAACACTACTGACAAATATGACAAGGATGATGAAGGTGGTGCTGGAACAAGCATACTACAAGATACAGTCCCGGTGTTGGCGACCTGTCAAGAACATAGAATGAGGGAGTTGAAAGCAAGTCCATGACAACTAGTATTCAAATGGTCATGGGAGGGAGAACAGAGGAGTCCATGTTTTTATATCCAACATTGTAATCATAGGTTTTTATATACTGTACTACACATCAGTCATTGTTGTCTTTTAGTGAACATTAATGGTATGTCTTTGCGTTTCTGTATTCATAAAGCACTTGTATAGTTGTCCATGAGCAATCACAATATGATGTAGTCAATCAGTCCTTGGCAACCCCTAGCATGCAGGGATTTATTGTCCAAGCAATGTAGTTAGAAGCAGACAGCAATGTTCTGCTATGAGAAATGTGATGGAGAAAGACATTTACAAACTATTACCATGAGCAGGAAACACAAAAACAACAAGTCAGATGTCAGCATGTCACATTTATTGTCTTTTATTGTGAAGTAACAGTACATCCTCAGATATTATTGCATTTCAGTACTGGAGAGAGTGCAGTGTATAGTTGTTCATAGGCAAAGACAGGGGAACATAGATCAATCACAACATGGTCTAGAGTCAGCCAGTCCTTGGCAATTGTAGTGTATGCTACTAGAAGAGGGAATTATTGTAGTGGCAAGAAGAATTAAAGAACCATAGTCAACACCCTGTGATGACTTTATAACAATAATGTAAAAATGTTGTGGTAAGCCAAAAAGTTGTGTTGCTTAAGCATGTATTGTCAGTGATGTCCAATGTGAGCATATGTATCAGTTGTCATTGGCAAAAGGGACTCAGTCAACACAACATAAAACATTGGTTCACAAAACTTGATGTGGCACTTGGGATTACCCTCCTCAATGCCCAATCAAAACAGGAATGTAGACATCATTGTCGAGGTACATATAACAATAGAAGGAATTATTAGATGATGTAGACATGTGTTTCAGAGCAAATTATGTGTGATCCAGAGATCATTTCTATGTTTTTTTTTTTTAATATACAGACTTAAGTTGAAGATTGCTTGGACCATAATTAACATGCTGCAATGCTTACAAGGCAGATCAATTCTGTGGGATGTAACAATAAATGATAGTTAGGCACTTGCAGAAATGCCAATAAATATAACATCTGCAGAAGTGGCCATAAGAGTTCCACTGGCACAGGGTAGTAATTGATGCTGATGTAGATAAGAGACTATTCCGTGGAATCAACGTTATGCTGTACTTTGTGGTAACCCTCATCAGTGTTCCCCTGTTGCAAGTGAGGAGTTAGACATGCTGTACTAGCATCCAATGTCAATGTGATGAATCAGAGATGAAGAATCATATGTGAATAATCAATCATCATCCTATGTTGACACTACTGTGTTCCATCATGCATTGCTGCTGTCATTGTGTCAGTGAGGGAAACAGTGCAGGAAAGAGGTGCAGCTAAGGGAGAGAGGGTGCCAACAAAAGGCATAGCCGAGAGGTGCAAGCAGGCAAGGTGCAAGAGAGAGTGTGACTGAGGGAGAGTGCACAGCTGAGGAGATGTATGAAATGAGGGAGAGTGTACAGGTAAGGGTTGGTTGAAGGAAGAGAACCCATGTGTCCCAAAGAGAGAGAGCAGCCAATGGGGCAAGAGAGGGGGTAGGGGCACAAGAGAGTGCTACAACTCAGTCTGCAGGCTGGGGCAATTAGCCAATGGCCCGATGTTCCAGTGGTTGGATGGGGTTATATATATAAAGCAATACCTTGATGTGTACTGCCTTTGGATAGCATCAGGGTTACTTTCAAATGCACCAACCTCCGAACTGCACAACCTGAGCGGGACCCAGATATGGCAAGCGTTGGTGATCACATATTGTTCATGGAAACAGGGATAGCAACCTCAGACTTGTAATGGTAACAACATCAGACTGAAACAGATGCACTGCAGCAAGACTGGTTGCCACCAGATGTGCATCGCCCATCTGCAGGGACATCAACCTGAACTTGACTCCCAACCTTGGCTTTAAATCTAGAGTAAACCCCACAGGTGAGTGGGTCCAAACACACTCACTTTTGAGCTGGTAATCATGCTGACACCTCCACTACAAGGTCTGGTGACTGCAACAGTGCAGTCAAGGGTGCCAGTGGCAAGCCCATCAAGGTCCCCTGTTCATGCCCTCCTGACCATGTGATGGGCATTGGGGTGCACAGCCACTCACATACTATAACCATTCATATTCCTGGCACCCCATTCCCCAGGTGGTGAATGTGAACATTGCCACAGGCCAAGCTGTCCACAACCCATCTGTCACCATCATGTTCCCAACAGACAACTCCATGGCATCACAGAGTGTGTGCATTACCACCACCACCATGAACCTGCAGAATATCCAGGGTCCTGGCATCAGCTGTCCATCGTTTCAACAATGCTCAGTGCACAACAGGCTGCCATCAATACACATGCCTCTCAGCAACCACCCACTCCTGCCTCAGCCCTGTCCACAGCCTTGTCTGCATCAAGCAAGGCCAAAACCACAGGCAATGCCAGTGTAAGACGGCAGTCCTACATATCCCATAAGGGAGACCGGCGTGCACTAAACTAAGGATCACTCCAAAGAATAGGATT
>QLPN01000938.1:3645-53634 GCA_003314395.1 Albatrellus ellisii
GGGAAGAGCTGAGGGGATGGGCTGAGGGGCAGGGAGTCCCAGGGCCAGGGAGAGGGGACTGGGCAGGGGTGGGGGTAGGGTGGTGGTGCCTGAGATGTGGAGGGCAACAAGGGTGGTGGCAGCATGAGCATCCTCCTCTGTGAAGGGAAGGGGGGAGGGGTAGAGGTAGGGGGAGGTGAGGAGGGAGAAGGAGGAGAGAGGAGAAGAGGGGGCTGAGGATGGGGGGAGGGAGGACATTTTTGGTGATGAATATTTTGGATGCAGAGCAACTTCCTTAAGTATGGGTGCAAGGAGTGGTCAGGTGATTTCAGAATGTGAATATGTCTATTCCCAGACTACACAACAGTCTAGGTGTGCTTGGCCTTTGTTTGTGGAAGTCATCTATTTCCTGCTATGCATTCCTGAGATTTCCTTGTGGTCCCCACATGTTGTCTGATTTGGGATATCCCTTCCATTTGACATGATATTGGAGCTGTCCATTGTTTTGCACCCTAGAGCCAATGATTGTTTCCACTTCAAACTCCATTTCACCTTTGACTATCTCTGGTGGTGGTTTTGTATAGTTGGGGCCATGTTCAGGTGTTTCCTTGAATGGAGTAAGCAGGGAGAGATGAAACACAGGATGGATCTTCCATTTTGGTGGTAGTTTGAGCCAATAAGTGACAGGTCCAAGGACTTCCTTGATGGGAAATGGTCCAAACTTTTTTGGGGCTAATTTCATTTTCAGATATCAGAGTTTGAGGTTCTTTCCATCTAACCATACTTGGTTGCCTTCTTCATACATGATGAAGGTAGTTCCATGTTTATCGTGCAATTCTTTTGTCATTTGATCAGCAAGTTTCTGACTAGCAGTTACTTCTTCTCATATATTTTGTATGTGTTGGAGGTGGTTGGCTGCTTCTGGTGTGGATGTAATTATTGGTTTGATGGTGAATTGGGGTTTGTATCCCATAAGGATTTCAAATGGTGATTTTCAGGTAGTGGAGTGAACATGATTATTGTGTGAGAATTCAGCAAATGGAAGTAATTCTAGCCAGTTAGTTGGCGATTGATCTCTGAGGGCTCAGAGATATTATTCTATTTCTTGATTGACACATTCTGTTTCTCCATCAGATTGTGGATGATAAGCAGTTGACATTGCCAAGGTAATTCCTAACACTTTCCAGATTTCCTGTGTGACTTTAGACATGAATTGGGGTCCTTGATTGGAAATCATTTTGTTGGGAAGACTGAAGCATTTCCATGCATGATCTAGGAATAGTTGCATGGTTTCTGAGGTGGTGATGGTCTTCTTACATGGTGTGATAATAATAGCTTTTGAGAATTTGTTGACAGTGACATTAATGGAGTCATAATCCTTTACTTCTGGAAGATCTGTTATGAAATTGGTGGTGATGTGTTGCCAAGGCTCATTGGGAGTTTCCATGGGGATAAGTGGGGCTTTAGTGGGATGCATGTTATTTTTGGTTGATTGACATGTGGTGCATCCTTCTACATATGATTTGACAAATAAGGATATTCCAGGCCACCAGTAGTCTTCTTGGATGAGTTCATAAGTTTTCCATCATTCTGGGTGTCTGGCTGGTGCTGAGTCATGATGGGTACATACAACTTCTTTTCAGAGTTCTTTATTATCAGGGATGTAGATTTTTCTGTGGAAAAGAAGGAGTTCATCTTCATAATTCCATTCTTGGATGCCTTGGGTTAATTTCTGTGGTCCAAGGTTCTTAATCTTTTGGAACATGTCTTGGGATAGTGTGTCTATTTTTAGTTGTTCAATGATTTGTTGTCTGATGTTCTTTGATTGGGTAGGTGTCAGGTGTCTTCCCATGGCATTAATATGGAATACTTTTGGATTTAGCACTGTAATGTTGGAATTATCCAAAATTACCCCCTCCTCATGGTCTGGTCTCCTGGTCAGATGATTGGCTTTATTGAGGGTGCCAGGACAGTGAGAAATCAAAAAGTTGAAATGGGAAAGGAATATGCTCCAGCAGGCTTGATGTCAGTTAAGTTGTTTGGCCATTGAGAAGTATTCAAGATTTTTGTGATCCAAACATATGTCCACAGGGTGAGGACTTCCTTCAAGGTAATGATGCCATGTTTCCAGGGCATGAATGATGGCAAGTAATTCTTTATCATAGATGACATAGTTTTGTTCTGGTGGTGTCATCTGTTTTGACAGATATGCAATGGGGTGCCAGTGGGAATCCAAACCCTGTTGGGATAGTATTGTGCCATAGTCAAAATCCAAGGCATTGGTTTTGAGTTTGAAAGGGGCATCAAAATCCAGTATGAGAAGGATTGGAGTCATGGTAAACACATGTTTCAGTTGTTTGAAAGCAGATTGTCAAGTGTCATTCCATTCCCAAGGTTGGTCTTTATGCATTAGTTCCATAAGAGGTTTGGTCATTTTGGCAAAGTCTTTAATGAAGCATCTGTAGAAGTTTCCAAACCCTAAAAATGATTGTACATCTTTGGAATAGGCTAGTTGGTAATTGCTGATAATTTAGCTGGGTCCATGTGAACTTGATCATGGGAAATGATCATGCTGAGATATTCAATAGATTCCTTCTTGAAGAAGCATTTTTCTGGTTTTAATAATAGGTCTTCATTGATAAGGCATTGGAGGACTTGGCAAACTAATTTCCAATGTTCTGATAGATTGTTCATGAAGATGAAGATGTCATCCATGTAAATGACAATGTGTCCCACAGTGATAAAGTCATCAAAGAGGTGTGAGGCTGATGCAATGTCAAAGCCAAACAACTGAAGAAAAGCTAAAACAAAGAGGACAATCACACTTCAACTAGCAGATATCCCAGATATATAATCAGTAAAGTAAGACAATAGAGAGACTAGAAAGTACTGCACCTAGTGGATATCCCAGATGATCAGAACTGGGGATAAAATGCTAAGTGGACTATGCTATATATACTACCCTGAAGAGTGCACAGACTATGCTGTACAGTATAGGGCTGGAGAATGAGAAAGTATAGTAATGATGTCATATCCAATAATAGAGAGGATGCATAAGTGCTGACTGAGGCTCCACAGTAACTGTGGGTGTGATTGGTGATGCTCTGCAGCAGGTGTGAGAAGGATTGGTGAGCATCTATATTAGAATGGGACTATGATTGGTAAGTGGTCCCATATTGGTGTGTGAGGAGGTCAACACATGGTTGAGATATCAGTGCTACAAAAAGTCGTCCCCTGGTGTGGCATGTGTCTGGCTTTTTTACAACTGCTCGTGCTGCATGTGCTGGCTGTTCACCATGGCCATGGCACCTGAGCCCATATACTGAATGTGTTGGCTGCCCACCACCACCATGTGCTGCATAGGCTGGCTGATCACACATTAGCCTTCACCCCCACACTGCATGCACTGGCTGCTCCCCACTGCCACATGCTGCATGTGCTGGCTGTCGAACATTGTCATCACACCTGAGCCTGGACCCCTATGCTGCATGTAGTGGCCATCACCACCACCATGTGCTGCATAGGTTGGCTGGCTATCTTTTTTATTATAACAAAAAGCAGGAGCTGACTTATTTACTCTCCCCACAGACTATACAGAAACAGCACATGGTCCCCTGCAGCCACCATCCGAACAGCATGCCATGCATGGCCCAGTACTGCACCCCCACCATGGCATGCCTGACAGGCACTGTGCAGCCGAGGTACTGGCCAGCAACTGCACAGTGCACAAGGCTTCACAGGCCTGCAGTGCCCCTGGCCGCACATGTCCTGGCAGCGGCAGCAGTGGCAGCATTGTGGGGAGGCTCAAACCATGGCACATTGAAGCTGGCATGTGCATTTAGCATGGTGGTGGGCCAGTACTTCTTCATGTGGTGCGCCATGCATGTCCCACGATGTTTAGGTATGCCCTTTTTTCTCCCACTCCTTACTGCTTACTGACACCTGCATGCCCACACCACCACTGTGTCAACAGCACACGGTCCCCTACCACCTGCACTGCCACAGTACCAAGAGCATGCTGTGCATGGCCCAGTACCACACCCCACACCATGGCATGCCTGACAGGCACTGTGTGGCCAAGGTGCTGGCTGGCAACTGCACAGTGCACAAGGCCACACGGGCCTGCACTTACCCACCTGCACCTGCATATGTGCCACACCACCGCTGTACCAGTACAGCATGGCAGCTTTCTTGCCACCCACATCCACTCAAGATGATGTGGGCAACTGGTATGTCCTTTCTCCCATTCCCATCCGCACACCCACATCACTGCTGTCTCCACAGTGTGCTGCCCCCTGTCTGCCCACACTGCCACTGTACAATTGGTGTGTGGCCACCACCTGCCTACCCACACTGATGCTGTGCCAATACAGCACAGCCATGGACTCCTTGCCCATGCCACTGCTGTACCAACACAGCGTGGCAACTTGCCTGCCCACCCTGCCTGTGTCCACTCAAGACAATGCAGGCAGTTACTATGTCCCTCCTATTCCCACCTGTGTGCCGATGTCGCTGCTGTCTCAACAGTGTGTGGTTCAATGTGGACATGCAGCTGTTCACGATCATGAGCACCACGAAGTGGGACCAGATGTAGCTATTTCTTTCCACTCACTTTCTCTTTCCCAGTTCTTTATTTTTATTTTTATTTTTATTTTTATTTTTATTCTTATTCTTATTGCTGATGCAGTGGCAGCAGATCCACCTCCCATCAATGACAGCATTGGTGAACTTGGCTGACATTGGGCATGCTGCTGGGGCACATGTGGTCACTGTACCAGCATGGCATGGCAACTTACCTGCCCACCCCACCTGCATCCACTCAAGATGACATGGGTGATTGGTACATCTGCCCTCCCATACCCACCCATGTGCCCACGTCACTGCTGTCTCAACAGTGTGCAGCCCCCTACTTGCCTGCCCATATATGCACTGCACCACTGCCATACCAGCATAGCATGGCCACTTGCTGGCTCACCACCCACATCCACTGAAGATGATGCAGGTGATTGTTATATGGCCACCACCTGGCCACCCACACTGCCGCTGTGCCATGCCAATACAGCATTGCCACCACCTCACCCATGCCATTGCCATACCAGCATGGCATGGAAACTTACACACCTACCCTGCCTGCATCCACTCAAGATGATGTGGGCGATTGGTATGTCCCTCCTACTCCCACCCACATGCCCATGTCACCACTGTGTCAACAGCACACAGCCATCTACCTACCCACACTGCCACTGTACAAACAGTGCAGCCACCACCTCCTCGCCCACACCGCTGCTGTGTGGTGCGCTGCACATTCCTCCTGCGTGCACGCTCACAGATGAACATTGTGCATTCTTTTTCTTTTCTTTCATTCATCCTCAACTCACATACAAAGCCTCAGCTTCCCTACAACAGAACTATCAATTATATTCAGCTTTGTGCCTATTGTTCATCCACTTCTGCTTACATCTATCTTTCTTTCCTTTTATTCTCTGTTGTAATATATATATGTATATACAACTGTAGTCATATCTTATTAGTTGATGTTGTAGTGCAACAAGTATTTGTTCTATCTTGACATTTTGCACACCTCTTGGTGGGTTCTGTTCATACCATCTTTTTAAACAATGACATGTTAAGCAGAATGTTCAGGCTATGTTTTTTTTGTATTGAATCATGCTACTGTATCCATGAGTATCATTGTGCCTGCAAGTAGGCTAGGTACTTTGGTTCTACAATCATGTTGGTCTTTCTTCTACTTTTATCTATCTACACTTACATGCTTTGGCAGTCTTGATTACCATATTTTCTCTTTTTACTTTCCTTACACACAGGTCCAGTGTTCCTGGGCTGATGAACAGGGATGTGTATGAGTACTGATCATTGTCAGTACAATCCACCTGCATATGCTTTGCCAATGGGTATGCATGGGTATGGGTATGGGTATGGGTATGGGTATGGGTGTGGGTATGATTCTGTTGGTTTTCCAGTCTATATCAGTAACCATACAGTTGATGTTTCTGTTCTGCTTTGTGTTTTCACAGTTTAAAAGGTTTTTTTTTTCTGTCCTTCTATCTATTTGTAACCTACAATACTACTGCATGTCATCATTGCTGCTAAGAGTGGCCTATTGGACGATCTTAGGGAAGGTCTATAATATTACTCCTGGTAACCAAGGTTTGAGTATGAGCTTGATGAATGTAATAGAGGTTCCTGATGACGATGAAGAAGGGGATCAACGAGATAGTGATGAAGATAATTCCACCAATAATGATACGAGGATCCAGAGTGACGAGTGTAAGATGTCTAGCAACGTTGAGTGGTTTAGAGTTCTTAGACTTTGTTCTTTAGAGAATGAAGCGAGACTGTAATGAGCTTAGATCAAGCGCAGTATAAGGAAAATCCCTAGATTGTGAAGTTGACAAGACTGGGGTTTAAGACCGCCAGTTTGTCAACTATTTATACAAAAGTGGACATCTATCTATAGTAAAGTTGTGCAGTAATGCACAGTAAGTAAACGATAATGCGCAGTTATGTGCAGTAAGTACGCGTCCATGTGATATAAGTGGCTCAGCCACAAGTGTGAAATGAACTTGAGGTAAACAAAGGTAAATAAGAGCAAGAAAAAGGAGTCCTTGCTAATTGTATAGTAATAGTCCTTTAGCAAGTAAATGTTATAATAAATAAAGAAAAGATAAAAGAGAAAAGGATGGGTCTAATATAGTATTTGGAGCTATGCTCACACTTAAGTATGGGAATACTTAAATCCTATAAAAGAGAAAAGAAATGTAAGTCCTTACTAAGTAAAGTGGAGCTAAGCTCACACTTGTAGTAATAATACTACACTTTACTAGTAAGTAAGATGAAAAAAGGAAAGAAAAGAAACACATTATGAGGTGCCAAAGCAAGTGCCTCGTAACAATTGCTATGAGTATGTGTTTTTATGGCTGATAGCCAGTCAATGTCAACAGGGATGGGGACAGGACAGGGACAGGGATGGGGACAAAATGGGGGCATTGGTGAGGAATGTTGCAATGCAATAGGCCTTTACTCTATAGCTGGAGAGGCAATTGGAATTGGTAATATGTCACCTGGAGAGATAAGTGGAATTGGTCTGTAAGTTGGGGTTGATCTGTAGATAGATAGAATACTATTTCCTTTTATTTTCTGTTGCAATAAACTATGTACACTTTCACAGATGATACTTTATAACTCAATGTTGCAATGCAACAGGTTTTTACACTAGTGTGCAGTAATGGTGAGAGGAATGAGTCATAGCTAAATATAGAATGGGCTGATTGGAGATTGGATGATATATGTGTCATCAGCCAATAAAGATGAACAAGAGGAATGCATGACCATGGGAATCACTTTGATAGATCAGGAGTAATTATAAGATCTATGGTAGAGGTATAAGAAATATAAAGAAAAATGAGGAAAAATAAGAGAAAAGAATAGCAGCCTGACAAGAGGGCATTCATCATAGATTGGAATGTAGCTGGGGAGTTCTGGAGTCCAAAGAACATTATGGTTGGTTCCCATAGTTTGCCATCAGCTATGAAGGTGGCTTTGTGTTCATATTCTTCTTTAATTTGTACATTGTTGTATCCCCATTGGAGATCAAGCTTGGTGAAGATTGTGGCTCCTTTAAGTTTATCAATTAATTCAGGGATGAGGGGTAGCAGATATTTGGTGGTGATGGTTCATTTGTTTAATCTCCAATAATCTTGACAAGGGCATAATTTGCCATCCTTTTTTCCCACAAAGAAGAATGGTGCAGCCCATGGCAAATTTGATGGACAAATATATCCTTTTTTGCTATTTTCAGAGATGAAAGTATGAAGTGCTTCTTGTTGTTTATTGTCAATAGGATAAGCTTTTCTGGCATAGGGTTCAACCCCTGGTTTTAGATTGATTGCATGATCCCATGAGTGACATTTAGGTAATCAGGTAGAGGCTTCTTTTTTGAAGACTTTTCCTAGGTCATGATACTGAGGTGGGACTAATTCCATTCCCTTTCTGCCATGTTGAATGTTTATGATGATTTGCATGGATAGGGTGGTTTGGAAAAGGTTTAGTCTGTCAATTGTCCATTGATCTTCAATTTGGTTAAGGGGTTCATCATCTTCAGAGAATACTGACATATGGTTTCATGAAGGTGGGTTACATTTAGCCAGTGTTACAAGGCACTTGCTTTGGCACCTTGTAACAATTTTCTTTTTCTTTTCTTCTTTTTTCTTTTCTTATATTTTACTTACTATAAGCATAGTATTAACTGCAGCAGTGAGCTTAGCTCCTACTTATAGTAAGGACTCATTCTATTCTTTGTAGTATCACAGTATTTACATACTGTGCTGTGAGTTACTCCAAAATACTATAAAGACTTATCTTTTCCTTTTTTCATCTTTCTTTATTTATTATAACATTTACTTGCTAAGGACTATTACTATACAATTAGCAAGGACTCATTTCTTTTGTCTTTATTTACTTATGTTTACATCTTGTTCATTTCACACTAGTGGCTGAGCCACATGACTTACATCTATGGACATATCTTACTGTGCATTACTGTGCAACTTAGAACTCTAGTTTAGTATAAGTAGTTGCAAGACTGGCAGTCTTAAACCCCAGTCTTGTCAACTTTGCAATCTAGGGATCTTCCTTCACTGCACTTGACTTAAACTCATCTTCATCTCACTTCACTCTAAAGAACTAAGTCTAAGAACTCTAAGTCACTCTAAGTGTTGCTCAGACTTCCTATATTCATCATTCTGGATCCTCATTTAGTCATTGGTGGAATCATCCTCATCACTACCTTGTTGATCCCTCTCTTCATCATCATCAGGAACAGTTACTACACTTATCAAATGCATATTAATCATCTTGTTACCAGGGGTATTATCATATAAGAACTTCCCTAAGACTGTCCAATAGGCCACTCTTAGCAGCCAGACAACAAGAGAATGAGATGGTGTCTTGGGTCCAATCAATGTTCAGGTTATGTTTTCATAACCAATTGGTTCCTAAGATAATTGTTGACATCTCCAGCTTAAGTAATGGTAATGTTCTCCTTCCCTTTTTGTCTTCATGCTGTACTCACACACATACATATGTACATATATGTACACAAGTTCTACAGTACAAAGCACCCTGGTCTGTGCGCTGATAGACTTACTATAAATAGGTACATAGTAATGTCCTGTAAGAATAAGAACTATTCTAGTTCCATCCTCACACATGGCCTGGTCTCATCAATAATGTCTTATTTTCCTAAATTGGTGATATTGAATTTGTGGGTTTTGATGTGTGGAGGTTTGGGTGTTTTCATAATTTGTAATGTGGTTTGACACATGTGTGTGATATCACTGCCAATATTTTTTGTTTGAGTTCCTGGGTTGGTAGGTGATGGAAGCATACAAAATCTTGATGGATTAAGATTCCTGTTGCTCTGCTATTGATAAGAGCCTGAGTGGCAACCTTCTGATTTCTTATGGAGATTTTGACAGGGATTTGAATGGAGGGAGAACCATTATATTTTGAAAAAGATATATACAGTTCTTTGTCCATCACTGACTTAGGAGACTTTAAAAATTCTGAGTGATCTTGAAAAGATCTTGCATTTCCACTTTATCTCTGTCAGATAATTTCATGAGTGCACAGGAAATGGTGATCATGGGGTCTTCTTTGTTATTACATTCTTGAGTTCCCCTTGTAGCATCAGTGGGCTTTGATGTTCCATAGTTCTGGTCATGTTTGACCTTGCATTCTCTGCTGAAATGTCCTCTGATACCACATCTAAAACAAGCTCCATCTTGTTTCCTTTTGTCACATTCTTTGTCCAATATTCTTCCATTCCTGGTAAACCCAGCACATGTGAATATTTCTTGCTGGAATGTTTCCATAGGAGAGAAGTCTTCAATTGCACATATAGTGTGTGGGTTTAATTTCCTTAGGCAAGAGTCATTATCCCCTTTGAGTAAATTGTTGGGGTAAAGGAATCATCTGCCTTGTCCAGATTTGAGGCTATTCTGGAAGTCATTGCTTGATCAGTCCTGATCCAACCTTATGGTGAGATCTTGCCATTCTTTTAAGGTTGTTGGTAATTCATCCCTGGTTATCATGATGGTATCCTTGATGTATTTCCTGAGACCATTCTTAAATTTCTTGATGTTGGTTATATTGTTATAACCTGTGATGTTGGCAATGGAATTGAATACAGTGATGTATTCTGAAGCAGTGCCCCTTCCCTGGATTAACCTATCCAGGTTGTTGCATGATGACTCCCCTTTGTTACTTGGGTAGAACTTGTCACCAAATTGTTCCTTGAATTGTTTCCAGGTGAGTGTTAAAGCAGATGTAATGAGTTTATCAATGATTTGTCTGGCCCATGTTCCTGCAACTGTTCTTTCTTTGCAAAAAGATAGGGCAAAGGTGATTTTGTCCATATCATCTTTGAAATTCTTGGTAAAGAAATGGAGTTTAACCTTTCAGATAAAGTCTTTGGTGGTGGATTCAGTTCCAGAAAACTCAGATGGCTTATTAAGTCAGGGTACCTTGGAGGAAGTGGATGACATGTTAGCCATTCTTGGTATAGTTGATTGAGTTCTCTTTGGGTGTGGGTGATCTGTTGTTGGCATCAGATTAACTGGGTTTGAACTCATAGTTCTGGGGGTGATTCTTGATTGAAAGAAAGGGGTGGACAAGGTAATGGTTTCATCTCCTGAAGTTGTTACTTGAGGAGTAAAGGAGGTTTCCACTTGAGGAAAAATTTCCAAAATGTTGATGGGCATTTGTGGTCTTGGGGGTTCTGTATGAGTTCCTGTGCAAGATTCTGACCACAATCTTGGTATAAGGCTCTGTTGGTATTTGGGGATTGTGGGTAGTGAAGATATTCATTTGGGATATACTTCAATGTAATTGTAGTCCTTCTTGTTTGGGGAATCCCAGCAAACAATAACTTTGTTTTCATCAGGTTCATCAAATGCTTTGTAGATCCACTGGTTATGTTTGTCATAGAAGGTGTATTTGTCTTCTTTGTTGGTATATTCTTGGAGTGTGATGGGGATTCAGTTCTTAAGTAGTTGTCTATGTTGGCAATAGACTTCAGTATCTAGTGAGATTTCTTGATGGATATTTGCTGAGAGAAGGGGTGCTTTGGTAGTAACCAGTAATCTGTTAGAGAACATGACTTGGGGTTCCTGATTTGTGTGGGTGAAATAAATGAGTTGATTATTGACATGAAATAGTTTGTTGCTGCTGTCATATTGGAGGTAATTGGGCCACTGGTGATCAGTTACATCTAATGTGATAGTGTTGGCAGGGAGAAGTTGGTTATGATAATCTCCTAGGAGATTAGATGATGTAGAAGCCATAGTGAGGGTGCACACTTCCTAGAAGTGTGGTGGTTGTTAGGAGGAGTTTGGAGTCTTGTCAAAGTGCTAAGAGTGGCCTATTGGACAGTCTTAGGGAAGGTCTGATACAATAATACCCCTGGTAACAATGTAATTGATATGCGTTTGATAAACATAGTAACCATTCCTGACAACAATGAAGAGAGGGATCAATGAGGTAGTGATGAGGATGATACCACTGATGACTAAATGAGGATCCGCAATGACAAGTTTAGGATGTCTTAGTGACACTTAAGTAACTTAGAGATCTTAGACTTAGTTCTTTAGAATGAAGCAAGATGAAGAGTGAGCTTAGATCAAGCACAGTATAGGAGAATCCCTAGATTGCAAAGTTGACAAGACCAGGGTTTAAGACCACCAGTCTTTCGACTACTTATACAAAACCAGAGTCCTAAGTATAGTAAAGTTGGGCAGTAAAGTGCAGTATTGCACAGCAATACACAGAAATGTGCAGTAATGCACAGTGAGTTGCATCCATTGTGTAAGTAATGTGACTTAGCCACATGTGTGAAATGAACAAGATGTAAATAAAGATGAGAAAGGGGAGTCCTTGCTAATTGTATAGTAATAGTCCTTAGCAAGTAAATGTTATAATAAATAAAGAAAGATAAAAGAGAAAAAGATAAGTCTAATATAGTACCTGGAGCTAAGCTCACACTTAAGTATGTAAATACTTAAGCTTAAGTACTATAATATAAAAAGGAAATATGAGTGCTTACTAAGTAAAGTGGAGCTAAGCTCACACTTGTAGTAATAATACTACACTTTACTAGTAAGTAAGATAAGATAAAAAAGAAAAGAAAAAAGAAACATGTTACAAGGTGCCAAAGCAAGTGCCTCATAACAGCAGAAGCTGACACACATGCAAACTTTCATCTCCTCTCCACAGAAAAACATATGATATCTACCTACTTTTTTGATCACTCTGCTACTATACAGTTCCAAGCCACAGGTAGTTTATCTAGCCTGTTTACAATACCTTGCTTTTTTTCCCCCTCAGTCCTCATGTTGTTTTCAAGACTCAGGTGAGATCTTACTTTACACTACTTTAACTTACTTACTGACTGGTATTAGTGTTCATTGTCCTTGATCTTAGGACACTTTTTGGTGTTTCTTGTGCAGAAGAACACCTGTTTATAAAACTTTGTTATCACAAAACACACCCCATGTTACGAGGCACTTGCTTTGGCACCTCATAACATGTTTCTTTTTTCTTTTCTTTTCTTCTTTATCTTACTTATTAGTAAAGTGTAGTATTATTACTACAAGTGTGAGCTTAGCTCCACTTTACTTATAAGGACTCTCTTTTCTTTTATCTTTTATATAGTACTTAAGTATTTACATACTTAAGTGTGAGCTTAGCTCCAGGTACTATATTAAGACTTATCTTTTTCTCTTTATCATTCTTTATTTATTATAACATTTACTTGCTAAGGACTATCACTATACAATTAGCAAGGACCCCCTTTTCTTGTCATTATTTACCTTTGTTTACCTCTTGTTCATTTCGCGCTTGTGGCTGAGCCACTTATATCACATGGACGTGTACTTACTGCACATAACTGTGCATTACTGTGCAACTTTACTATACTTAGATCTCCAGTTTTGTATAAATAGTTGACAGACTGGCAGTCTTAAACCCTAGTCTTGTCAACTTCACAATCTAGGGATTCTCCTTATACTGTGCTTGATCTAGAGCTCATTACAATCTTGCTTCATTCTCTAAGAACTAAGTCTAAGACCTCTAAGCCACTAAAACGTCACTTGACAACATCTTACACTCGTCACTCTGGATCCTTGTATCATTATCGACAGAATTATCCTCATAACCATCTCGTTGATTCCATTCTTCATCGTCATCAGGAACTTCTATTATGTTCATCAAACTCAGATCCAAACTTTGGTTACCAGGAGTAACATTATAGACCTTCCCTAAGACTGTCCAATAGGCCGCTCTTAGCACCCCACACAAATTACTCAGTGTGGTCTGTGTATGGCAGCCTTTAGTACTTAGGGATTCCATCTGGGACACTGATCAGTAGTTGATCTCTTATCTAATCCCCATCATGTATTGGGGCTCACTTGTTGTTCTTGCATATTCTACAATCATG
Organism: Albatrellus ellisii; assembly: GCA_003314395.1. Classification (NCBI taxonomy): domain Eukaryota; kingdom Fungi; phylum Basidiomycota; class Agaricomycetes; order Russulales; family Albatrellaceae; genus Albatrellus; species Albatrellus ellisii. Next base: position 17,138 of record QLPN01000938.1, read on the forward strand.
ATGGTGCTTCTCTTCCTTCCTGGGCTTCTGCCCACTCTCTACCCACTATTGCCCTTCCATCCTCCTTGAGTGGAGTGACCTGGCTTAGGAGACTGCCACACTGATCATCTTGCCTTATCAGTAAGGTGGTGAGGTAGCCATGTGCAAGATAAGGCCATAAGCAGTCTTCAGCTTCAGCATTTAATAATCTGTTCACAATCTCTCCAAAGTTCCAATGTCATTGAGATCAAAGAGATTGAAAGTGGATATGAAATGTGTCAAGAGCTAAAAGGCATTGATGCCACACACAATACTAATTTAGATCTGCCATGATTCCTATGTCTCCAAGATGATGAGCCACATGATCTAGCCATATATTCTGTGGATGGGTGATGACTATGGTGGCAGATTCAACCAATAATTCATTTCCTCTGATGGGATCAAGGCTGTATCTATTGGTGTGTAATGCCATTGGACATTCTCCTCTTCCATAGAAGACAGGCAGGTGTTCTCCAAGGTCAACATTGACCTCAGGCTCCTGTAAAGGTTCAGTAGGATCAGGAGAAGTATGTTGAACAGTTGTACATTGCTACTACACCTATACTTTCATTCAGCTTTTCCCTCCGTATACATACTTATGGTGAACTCATAATGTATCTTTATGCATCTACAATTCTCCATATCCCTGTGGGATTTCCCATACCACATACACTCTGGACAACATGCATCCTATACACCTATAGGCATCTTTGTACTCCTGCATTGCCTCTCCACTTCAACTCTCTTCTACAATACTATATAATGCCACAGTACATATGATACAATTCCTCAGTCATTGTCTTACACACACTGAGTGAGTTCTCCACCTCCTGTGCCTTATTCTCTTACTCAACACAATCCTGCAGCTCTCTCACTTATGCTGTGGCAACCTACTGTTGTCCACACTACCTCTTACCACTGCAGACATGCTGTCTGTGCTCTCCCCATGGGGGGACTCTATACACTTGTTGTTCTTGTCACTCTTGATTCTCCTTGCCTTCCATAACCTGCATGAACAAAGTATCCATGAAGTGGAGGGTGTCAAAGAAGTAATTGGGCAGTAGATCATGGAAAAGGGAGGGGTTTTGGATGGGGACTGGAATTGGTGGAGGTGTGGATCAACAATTTGTGCAAATATCACAGAAGGTGGTGGACATGTCATGTTTGAGGGTGAGATGAGTTGAAATGGTTTGTAATGTATAATAATCAAAAAGGTTCAAAGTGTTGAGAGCATGAAAGATAGCATGAAAACAGTCAATGAGATTGGAGCTGGTGAATATGTCATGATGAAGATGGGGGATAGCAGGGGGACTGGTGACTGTGGGAATAGGAGGAGGGTGAGACATATAAGCCAATGATTCAGAATAATCAGAAGATCCATGCATTCATGGAGTGTGTGATGGGAGAATTCTGTTCAGAGTCAGGAATGATGGGAGACTGGGCACAGAAGATATGCTAGATGTGTGTTGGTAGTCCAGTGAAGATGTCAGGGGTAGGATAATGATGAAAGGGAGAAGAGGGGATAACAGGAGAAGGGGGGGAAGAGGAAAGATTAGTAAGGGGAGATGGTTAGAGGGAGTCTGTGGAGTCAATGATGTTGGATAGCTGTACAGTATACCAGGTGAAAATGGAAACAATAAGGAAGATATAAAGGATGAGAAGGATATCAATCACAAAGGACATAAAATGAGGGGGAGGTGGTTCTCAAGTTGTGGTATCCTCTCTACTTCTTTTTAAAGGAGCAAAGAAGGTGGGAGTTGGATGGTAAATTGTTTGGGGGCATTAGGATGATGAGAATGAAATGATGCAACTGCGTCTGAGGTGTGTCAAAGATCCTTGTGTGATAGCCATTCATCTTCAGTGGAAGGATATCCTTTCTAGTGAACAAGATACTGGAGTTGATTGCAATGATAATGTGATTGGAGGATAGCTTCTACTTCAGTTTGTTCCTCTCCTTCTATGATATCAGGAGGTGGTGGTATATGATGTGGTCCATAGGCTATTGTTTCAGTGTAGGGATGAAGAAGTGACACATGGAAGACAGGGTGTATCCTCCAATGAGAAGGAGGGAGAGACAATAGGCACCCATGTTTACAATAGCTGTTATCAAGAACAGTCCATAACACTTTGGTGCTAGCTTCATGGAAGGGAAGGCAGAGGAGAGGTGGACCAGACATGGTCATGGAGTTGATAGAGAGGACAGGTGGTGTTGGAAGTCCAAGTTCAATGGGCTATAGTTTGAGCTGCTGAGAGTTCCTTTCAAATATTCTGTAATAGAATTAATCAATCAGAAATAGAAGGTAGTGGTGAAACAGATGGGATTGTAGGTAGAAGATGAGGGTGATATCCCATAAGATGGAAGAAGGGGGAATATTTGAGCATAGAATGAATATGCAAGTTGTGGGTGAATTCTGCTGATGTTAAGAGGTTAGCCCAATCATCTTGATGAGTGGTACAAAACATTCAAAGATATTGCTCTAGCTCCTGGTTCATCTGCTCAGTGTTACAAGGCACTTGCTTTGGCACCTTGTAATGTGTTTTTTCCTTTTTTCTTTTCTTTTTTCTTTTATCTTACTTACTAGTAAAGTGTAGTATTATTACTACAAGTGTGAGCTTAGCTCCACTCTACTTAGTAAGGACTTATCTTCCTTTCTCTTTTATAGTACTTAAGTATTTACATACTTAAGTGTGAGCATAGCTCCAAGTACTATATTAGACTTATCTTTTTCTCTTTTATCTTTTCTTTATTTATTATAACATTTACTTGCTAAGGACTATTACTATGCAATTAGCAAGGACTCTCCTCTTTTGCCCTTATTTACCTTTGTTTGTACCATGTTCATTACGTGCTTGTGGCTGAGCCACTTATATCACATGGACGCATACTTACTGCATGTTACTGCACATTATTGTTTACAACTGCGCATTACTCCACAACTTTACTATACTTAGATCTCCAGTTTTGTATAAGTAGTTGACAGACTGGTGGTCTTAAACCCCAGTCTTGTCAACTTCACAATCTAGGGATTCTCCTAAACTGTGCTTGATCTAAGCTCACTACAAACTCACCTCACTCTCTAAGAACTAAGTCTAAGATCTCTAAAGTCACTCTAAGTGTCACTAAGACATCCTATACTCATCACTCTGGATCCTCATATAGTCATTGGTGGAATTATCCTCATCACTATATCATTGATCCCACTCTTCATCATCATCAGGAACCTCTATCACAACTATCAAGCTCATATCCAAACTCTTGTTACCAGGAGTAATATTATAGACCTTCCCTAAGACTGTCCAATAGGCTGCTCTTAGCACTCAGTTTGTCCATCAGTCTGAGGATGATATGCAGTAGACATTGCTCAAGTAATAAGGAGTTTTTCACATAAATCCTTAGTAAATTTTGCAGTAAATTGAATCCTCAATCAGTTATGATACATGTAGGTAATGCTAAGAGCGGCCTATTGGTTGGTCTTAGGGAAAGTCTATAATGTTACTCCTGGTAACCAATGTTTGGATATGAGTTTGGTGAACGTAATAGAGGTTCCTGATGACAATGAAGAATGGAATCAATGAGATGGTTATGAGGGTAATTCCGCCAATAACAATACGAGGATCCAGAGTGACGAGTGTAAGATGTCATTTAGCGACATTTTTAGTGGCTTAGAGATCTTAGACTTAGTTCTTAGAGAATGAAGCAAGATTGTAATGAGCTTAGGTCAAGCGCAGTATAAGGAGAATCCCTAGATTGCGAAGTTGACAAGACTGAAGTTTAAGACTGCCAGTCTGTCAACTATTTATACAAAACTGGAGATCTAAGTATAGTAGGGTTACACAGTATTGTGCAGTAAGTAAACGATAATGCACAGTAATGCGCAGTAAGTACATGTCCATGTGATATAAGTGGCTTAGCCACAAGTGCGAAATGAACAAGGTGTAAACAAAGATAAATAAGAGTGAGAAAAGGGAGTCCTTGCTAATTGTATAGTAGTAGTCCTTAGCAAGTAAATGTTATCATAAATAAAGAGAGATAAAAGAAAAAGGATAAGTCTAATATAGTAGCTAAGCTCACACTTAAGTATGTGAATACTTAAATACTATAAAAGAGAAAAAAAGAAAGAGGAGAGTCCTTACTAAGTAAAGTGGAGCTAAGCTCACACTTGTAGTAATAATACTACGCTTTACTAGTAAGTAAGATAAAAGAAAAAGAAAAAGAAAAAACAGAAACGCGTTACAAGGTGCCAAAGCAAGTGCCTCGTCACAGGTAACCCAAACTGTTTCCATACATTATCTTTATATTGATCTGCTGTTTGTGTGGCAGAGATCATTGAGTGACATGGGACTATGACAGCCATTTTAGTCACATCATGGTCTATGAAAACAGCTATAGCATCATATCCTTGTGGCACAGGAGGTTGAGTAATAAAATCCATAGAAACAGTGGAAAAGGGTTTGGCTTTGGGTTCTGGTTTGATAGGGAGTAGAGGAATGGGGGTTCTATTGGGTAGATTTTTATAACTTTGGCATGTAGGACATCCATCAACAAAATCAAAGATAAACTTCCTCATCTTTTGCCACCAGTATGTTCATTGTACTAGATCTAGTGTTTTGAGTCATCCAGGATGTCCCACAGCAGGGGTGATATGAAAACATTGGACAATATTTTGGTGTAATTTGTCATCTTTTGGGACATAAAGACATCCAGAGTAGTAAATCACCCCCCTTCCTATCATCCAATGTTGCAGCAGTTGAGTCCTTGCAGGACTAGGGGTGTTAGACTGGAGAAGGTGGGAGACATCTGCTAAGAGTGGCCTATTGGACGGTCTTAGGGAAGGTCTAGAATGTTACTCCTGGTAACCAAGGTTTGGATATTGGCTTGATGAACGTAATAGAGGTTCTGGATGACGATGAAGAGTGGGATTAACGAGATGGTTATGAGGATAATTCCGCCAATAACGATATGGAAGTCCAGTTTGACTTTAGCGTAAGATGTCTTAACAAAGTTTAGAGTTCTTAGACTTAGTTCTGAGAGGGAGGTAAGGTTGTAGCGAGTTTGTTAGGTCAAGTGCAGTGTAAGGAGAATCCCTAGATTGCGAAGTTGACAAGACTGGGGTTTAAGACCACCAGTTTGTCAACTATTTATACAAGACTAGTGATCTAACTATAGTACAGTTGCGCAGTATAGCGCAGTAAGTAAACACATATGTGCAGTAAAGCGCAGTAAGTACGCGTCCATGTGATATAAGTGGCTCAGCCACAAGCGCGAGATGAACTTTAAGAAAAACAAAGGTAAATAATAACGAGAAAAAAGGGGTCCTTGCTAAATGTATAGTGATAGTCCTTAGCAAGTAAATGTTATAATAAATAAAGGAAGATAAAGAGAAAAAGATAAGTCTAATATAGTACCTGGAGCTATGCTCACACTTAAGTATGTAAATACTTAAGTACTATAAAAGAGAAAAAGGAAAGATGAGTCCTTACTAAGTAAAGTGGAGCTATGCTCACACTTGTAGTAATAATACTACACTTTACTGTTGTAAGTAAGATAAGATAAAAAGAAAAAGAAAAAAGAAACGCGTTACGAGGTGCCAAAGCAAGTGCCTCATAACAACATCCACAATTTCATCATCCCATGTTGGACAATTTTGGATATGAGAGGAAAATGTGGTATTGGCAAGGTCAGCAATGATAGGGTGAATAAAAAGGGAAGGACCCAAGACAATTTGATCTTTTTTATCAGCATTGCCATTGTCATGATCTGGATGATAGGATACGGCATCAGGTTTTCCTGCTTTGGAACCTGCTACATGTTTGATTTGGAAGTCAATTTGAGTTAGATATAATGCCCAGCATGCTTGTTGTCTAAATAATTTTTGAGCATCACAAAAAACTTTGAGATTTTTATGATTGGAGAGAATGGTAATATAATGGGGAACACCTTCAAGATGATGATGCCATTCCTCCAAAGATTTGATAATGGTGAGTAGTTCTCTGTTATAAATATTGTAGTTTCATTCAGCTTCTGTAAAAGATTTGGACATGAATGTGACTGGATGCCATAACCCATCTTCTCCTTTTTGAGAAAGAACCACTCCACATGCTTGTTTTGAAGTATTGCCTTCCAATTGGAATGGTTTCATGATGTCAGGAGAATCAAGGATGGGAGAAGACAAGAACTTCAATTTGAGGAGATTAAAAGTGGTTTGCTGTTTTTCTCCCCAGATCCAGGGAATATCTTTGTGAGTAAGATCATGTAGAGGTCATGTGATGGTAGAGAAATTTTGAATGAAATGGCAATAGAATCCAGCAAACTCTACAAATGCACATACTTCCTTAAGCTTTGTCAGTGTCAGCCAGTCTTGGATTCCACATAATTTGATTGGATCCATTGTGATTTGTCCAGCAGAGATGATGGGGCCAAGGTATTCAACTTGTTCCTTCTCAAATCCACACTTTTCAGGCTTCAGGTAAAGGACATGTTCTTGGAGTCCTTGAAGAACTAGTTCAGTAAGTTGGTGATGTTCCTCTATTGATGCTGTGATAATGAGGATATCATCAATATAAATGAAAACTTGTCCCATTTCTAGAAGATTGTGAAAGACAGAGTTCATCATGGCTTGGAAAGTAGTGGGAGACTGAAGAACATGACAAGGGGCTCAAACATGCCCTGATTTGTTTTGAAGGTGGACCTCCATTCATCCCCTTCTTTGGTATGGATATTGTCATATCCCCATCTAATGTCAAATTTTGAAAAATATTTAGCATTTTTCAATTTATCCACAATGTCAGAGATGAGGGGAAGGGGGTATTGATTTTTGATGGTAAGGCTGTTTCATTGTTGATAATCCTGAATGGGTCTGAGTTTACCATCCTTTTTCTTGATAAAGAAGAAGGGTGATGCAAAGGGAAATTTTGAGTCATGAATATACCCTTGTGCCATCATATCCTTGATGAATTTGTCTAGGGAAATTTGTTCAGCTAGATTGAGAGGATAGATTTTACAGTTATGAACAGGGATTGTGTCTGGTTTGAGATCAATAGCATGATCCCAATCATGAAGGGGGGGAAGAGAATGAGAGGCTTGTTCTGAAAAGACTTTGGCATATGCTGCATAGTGATCAGGAATGATAGTAGTTTTTGGTGCTGATGCCATAGCAAACATAGTGGCTTGTATTGTTTGTTGTATCCATTCTTCATCCAGCATTCCCATAAACACTTCATCATCAACTTCTAAGGGTAATCCAGTATTGAATTTGATTTTTTGGGTTTTAAAGGTAGATGTGATCCAGCACATCATTTTGCTGGTAGGCAACAAGTAAAGGATACTTTAGAAGTTACCCAATTGATTTCAGGATTATGATGTTTGAGCCAGGGATATCCAAGAATGATATTGTCTAATCCAAGATCAATGACAAAGAATTTGACTTCTTCTTCTTGATGTCCTTGAATGGTCATTTGTAGATAAGCTTCATGGATGGCCCTTCCCAGTTTGTTTTTGGTGTTATCCACATTTCAAACAATTCAAGGACATGGGAGTTGTTGAAGTTTTCTGTGTGTACACTGCCTTTCACTTGGCTTACACTCTTACACATGCACATTACCCACTTATTACACACATACCAAACACATCATAATCTCCTACCCCCTCAGACTACTTACCTCACACTCCACTCCCTTCTCCAAGACAACACACATCCCCCTTCATTAGGTAGCTGCTGTACTTTACTTATACTCTCTGCCCCAATACTACCTATGCACACTATGTAAGATGGACTATATGCACATACACCTCCTCAGACATCCTACTTCCAGTCTGAGCAAGTACTCCACCAGCTTATTCCTCTATCTCCTTCTCATCATACTTTCACCACATCACATCACTACCATACTTGTGACTCTTACTATCTGTTGCAGTCATGTGACTGCCAATGTCCCTAGTTATGCTAGGGTTCTCCTATGTCTTCTCTATTATTTACATTATAGTTGCCATTGTCTTCCATAACCTGCACATACAGGAGTTGCTAAGAGTGGCCTATTGGATGGTCTTAGGGAAGGTCTAGAATGTTACTCCTGGTAACCAAGGTTTGGATATTGGCTTGATGAACATAATAGAGCTTCTTGATGATGATGAAGAATGGGATTAACGATATGGTTATGAGGATAATTCCACCAATAATGATATGAAGATCCAGAATGATAAGTGTAAGATGTCTAGTGACGTTTTTGGTGACTTTAGAGTTCTTGACTTAGTTCTGAGAGAGTGAAGTGAGTGATTGACGAGCTTAGATCAAGTGCAGTATAAGGAAGATTCCCTAGATTGTGAAGTTGACAAGACTGGGGTTTAAGACCACCAGTCTGTCAACTATTTATACAAAACTGGAGATCTAACTATAGTAAAGTTGCACAGTATTGCACAGTAAGTAAATGATAATGCGCAGTAATGCGCAGTAAGTACGTGTCCATGTGATGTAAGTGGCTCAGCCACAAGCGTGAAATGAACTAGAGGTAAACAAAGGTAAATAGAGATGAGGAGCGTGAGTCCTTGCTAATTGTATAGTAATAGTCCTTAGCAAGTAAATGTTATAATAAATAAAAGAAAGATAAAAAAGGAGAAAAGATAAGTCTAGTATAGTATCTGGAGCTAAGCTCACACTTAAGTATGTAAATACTTAAATACTATAAAAGAGAAAAGGAAAATGGGAGAGTCCTTACTAAGTAAAGTGGAGCTAAGCTCACACTTGTAGTAATAATACTACACTTTACTAGTAAGAAGAAAAAGGAAAAAGAAAAAGAAAAAGAAATGCATTACGAGGTGCCAAAGCAAGTGCCTCGTAACAGGAGTAGAGTTGTGGGGATATGGAGTTTGGTGACAAGATGATGATTGATGAAATTGTTTGTAGCTCCACTGTCCACTAATGCTTTCTGGTGTTCAATTCTACAACTTCCCTGACAATTGCTAAGCTGAATTTGTAAATATAACACATTCAGTGGTTTCAATGATAATACAGAATCATTTGGGTACAATAGATTGGTTCAAAGGTGCATAGAAGCTTTCAAACTCCCTAAGAATCCTCCAACATCTCTGATAAGACTTGTCTTCCTTCTGTTACGAGGCACTTGCTTTGGCACCTCGTAACGCATTTTTTTTTCTTTTTTCCTTTTTCTTTTTACTTACTATAAGTAAAGTGTAGCATTATTACTACAAGTGTGAGCTTAGCTCCACTTTACTTAGTAAGGACTCTCCTCTTTCTTTTTTTCTCTTTTATAGTATTTAAGTATTCACATACTTAAGTGTGAGCTTAGCTACTATATTAGACTTATCTTTTTCTCTTTTATCTTTCTTTTATTTATTATAACATTTACTTGCTAAGGACTATTACTATACAATTAGCAAGGACTCCTTTTTCTCACTCTTATTTACCTTTGTTTATCTCAAGTTCATTTCACGCTTGTGGCTGAGCCACTTATTTCACATGGACATGTACTTACTGTGCATTACTGCGCATTACTGCGCATTATCGTTTACTTACTGCACAATACTGTGCAACCTTACTATACTTAGATCTCCAGTTTTGCATAAATAGTTGACAGACTGGCAGTCTTAAACCCCAGTCTTGTCAACTTCGCAATTTAGGGATTCTCCTTATACTGCACTTGACCTAAGCTCGTTACAATCTCACTTCATTCTCTAAGAACTAAGTCTAAGACCTCTAAGCCACTAAAAACGTTGCTAAACGACATCTTACACTCATCACTCTGGATCCTCGTATCGTTATCAGCAGAATTATCCTCATAACCATCTCATTGATTCCATTCTTCATCGTCATCAGAAACCTCTATTACGTTCACCAAACTCAGATCCAATGTTTGGTTACCAGGAGTAACATTATAGAATTTCCCTAAGACCGTCCAATAGGCTGCTCTTAGCACCTTCCATTGGTAATGTGTGAATAGTTTCATAAATGCATTATATTGCAGCATCATCATAAGCAGGAGGGTGGGCAGTAGGTCTTTCTTCATGACCTTGGATACATAAGCATGGTGGGCTACAGGTGGAGGAACATAGGAAGCACCAGGCATAGGAGAAGGAGAGGGATAAAAAATGGCTGGAGGAGAAATGATTGGTTCTTCTTCAACTACTTGCTAAGAGTGACCTATTGGATGGTCTTAGGGAAAATCTGTAACAATACCCCTGGTAACAAGGTAGTGAAGATGCACTTGATATGCATAATAAAAGTTCCTGATGATGATAACAAAGGGGATTGATGAAAGGAGGATAAGGATAATTCCACCAATGATTATACGGGGATCCAGAGTGACAAGTATAAGATGTCTTAAGCGATGCTTTAAGTGACTTTAGAGATCTTAGACTTAGTTCTTTAGAGGGTGAGATGAGTTCTTTGAATGAGCTTTAGATCAAGTGCAGTATAGGAGAATCCCTAGATTGCAAAGTTGACAAGACTGGGGTTTAAGACCACCAGTCTTTCAACTATTTATACAAAACCAGAGCCCTAAGTATAGTAAGGTTGCGCAGTAATGTGCAGTGAGTCACATCTGTTGTATAAGTAGTGTGGTTCAGCCACAAGCGCAAAATGAACATGAGATAAACAAAGGTAAATAAGCTCGAGAAATGAGAGTCCTTGCTAATTGTATAGTGATAGTCCTTAGCAAGTAAATGTTATAATAAATAAAGAAAGATAAAGAGAAAAAGATAAGTCTTAATATAGTACTTAGAGCTAAGCTCACACTTAAGTATGTAAATACTTAAGTACTATAAAAGAGAAAGGAAATATAAGTCCTTACTAAGTAAAGTAGAGCTAAGCTCACACTTGTAGTATTAGTACTATGCTTTACTAGTAAGAAAGATTTAAAAAAAGGAAAAGAAAGAAAAACAAAACAGAAACATGTTATGAGGTGCCAAAGCAAGTGCCTCATAACACTACTTGTGTTTTGATCATTTTCATTCAGCATTGATTTGCCATGTGTCCACTTTCATGACATGCAAAGCATTTTCCTTCTCTCCTCAACTTCTCTCTTTCTATTTCTCTTAGTTTCTTCAACGTCCAGATATTTGATGACATCAGTTGACATCCATTGCATTAGGGTCTTGTTGAGGACATGTGGTGGTAAAGGAAGAAAAAGGCATATGAACTTTCTTTTGTTCTTTTCATGCACGCCATTGCATATCCATGATAGTGGCTCTCTCCATCCATGTAGCAAAAATCTTTGGTACTTCAGAGTTGTAGATTCAGTCAGCAAGACTGGAATTGAGTCCTTGTTCATAATAGTCAAGTTGAGTTCAGTCATCAGGAATGGCTGCTTCATGAATGAGAGCCAAGATGATGAACACAGGTCATACATGGGAGTGGAACTGGAATAGTTCTTATTGTAGTATAGTGGAATTACTACCTATTTATAGTGAAAGGAGTAGTGCATGGACCAGAGAACTATGGACAGTTGAACTGTGTACATATGTGTACAAAGATGTGTGTGTGTGTACAGTAGATCACCAAAAAGGGAAGGAGAACATTAATCAGCATATAGTTGTCAACACCCCCCTGTACTGGGGACACACTCCATGAGACCAAGACCAGAGTGATGAAGGGAGAAGAGAGGGAGAGATAGAGGTTTAGTCAACATATCAGCAGTAATAAGAGATGAAGGAAGATGGTGTACAGTAATGGCATTGGAAGAAAGGCAGTCATGTATGTAGTGATGATGGATGTCGATGTGTTTCGTACCACATGTAATGATGGGGTTGGTTGCTATGTCAATAGAACCCTTATTGTCACCATATAGTAGTAAGTGAGAAGAGAACCCAAAACCTATCTCCTGGAATAGTGACCGCAGCCACATGCCTTGGGCAGCTGCTTGCAAGAGCAACATATACTCTGCTTCTGTTGAGGAAAGAGATACTGTGTGTTGCTTTCTGAAAGACCAAGCAATGGCACCACCTCCTAACAAGAAGGCATGTGCACCAACTGACTTCCTGTCATTGCAATTGGCTGCCCAGTCAGAGTCTGAATACCCCACAACTCCTGTTCCATGGCTACCACCATACTGTAGGTGTAGGTGTATAGTCCCTTTGAGGTATTGCAGGATATGGTGGGCCAAAGTTAGATGAGTGGGTAGTGGATTGGAGAGGAATTGTGACATTTTTGTAACTGCAAAGGCAATATCCAGTCTGGAGACAATAGTGGCATAGAGCAGGGACCCTATGAGTTGTTTGTAATTGCTGGAGAGTGAAGGGGATACAATGTAGTCAGGGTCTGCTTTGGTGGGGGATGAACCTGGAGGCAAAGGGGTTGTTGTCACATTGCAGTCTTCTAGGTGGAAGTGATCAAGATCTCTGATGTATGCTTCTTGGTCGATGTCTAGTGTGTGTGCAGAGCAATCACAGGTGATATGGAGTCCAAGATACAATTTGACTTCCCCTAAATCTGTCATCTAAAAGATGGCTTTCAGAGCCACCTTGCACTGTTCAACCTCTTCGATTGATCCCCCTAGGATGATGATATCATCTACATAGAGAACAATGAGAAGGGTTTTGATGAGGAGGTGGAGACATAAATTCCAGAGTCAGAGTAGGTGCAAGAGAAGGATAAGCCAAGGAGGGAGCCATGCATTTTGTGGTGCCATTGGCACAATGTTTGCTTTAGACCATAGATGCTAAGAGCGGCCTATTGGACAGTCTTAGGGAAGGTCTATAATGTTACTCCTGGTAACCAATGTTTGGATCTGAGTTTGGTGAACATAATAGAAGTTCCTGATGATGATGAAGAATGGAATCAACGAGATGGTTATGAGGATAATTCTGCCGATAATGATACGAGGATCCAGAGTGACGAGTGTAAGATGTCATTGAGCGATGTTTTTAGTGGCTTAGAGGTCTTAGACTTAGTTCTTTAGAGAATGAAGCAAGATTGTAATGAGCTTAGATCAAGTGCAGTATAAGGAGAATCCCTAGATTGCAAAGTTGACAAGACTGGGGTTTAAGACCATCAGTCTGTCAACTATTTATACAAAACTGGGGATCTAAGTATAGTAAAGTTGTGCAGTATTGCACAGTAAGTAAATGATAATGCACAGTAATGCACAGTAAGTACGCGTCCATGTGATGTAAGTGGCTCAGCCACAAGTGCAAAACGAACATGAGATAAACAAAGGTAAATAAGGATGAGAAAGGAGAGTCCTTGCTAATTGTATAGTAATAGTCCTTAGCAAGTAAATGTTATAATAAATAAAAGAAAGATAAAGGAGAAAAAATAAGTCTACTATAGTATCTGGAGCTATGCTCACACTTAAGTATGTGAATACTTAAATACTATAAAAGAGAAAAGAAAATGATAAGTCCTTACTAAGTAAAGTGGAGCTAAGCTCACACTTGTAGTAATAATACTACACTTTACTAGTAAGTAAGATAAAAGAAAAAGAAAAAAGAAAACGCATTACGAGGTGCCAACGCAAGTGCCTCGTAACAATAGATGGCTTTGGATAAATTGCAGACCTTTCCTTCTGTTCCTGGAATGACAAAGCCTTGTGGTTGTTCCATGTATATTTCTGTCTAAGTCACTGTTCAGAAATGCCAATTTGACATCCATGGAGTGGAATTCCAAGTCTTCTAGCACAGCTATGGCTAAGAGTGTGCAAAGGGATTTGAAATGTGCCACTGGGGAGAACATTTTGCTATAATCAATGCCATGTATTTGAGTATGCCCTTTTGCAATGAGTCATGCTTTGTAGCATCCATCAGCTTTCTGTCTGAACACCCAATTGTTGCCAACAAGGTTGTGTCCTGGTGGAAGGTCTACAAGATCCCAGGTATGAAGTTTGCACAATGAGTCAAGTTCCTCATTACAAGGAGAGTGCCAGGAGTTACCATTGGGACTGGAAAGCACTTGTTTGAGGGTGAGAGGGTTGCGTGAAACAGCATGAGAAAGGATGGCTGAGATTGAAGGGCCACCTTGTGGTGTAGTGAAAACATCATCACTGTCAGACCTCCCCTTGCCAAGAATGTCCATGAAGGTGTGTGGCCCATAGGAATCATCATCAAACCAGACAGGGCAGCAACCAATGCATTGAGAGCAGCAAAGAGCAGGTGCATCCTCATCCATGTAGACCACACAGGGCTGATGATGCACAGGAGGAGAGCAACTCTCCCACAACATAAACATAGGAGGCAGCACATCATCTGCATGAGCAACCTGCCTAGCATGCACATGAAGTGGAGCCACAGATGGAGGAGCAGCATGTGGGGGAGTAATGGGAGGAGCAGGGGGCAGAGAGGTGGCTACAGCAGGTGCTGCTAAGAGCGGCCTATTGGATGGTCTTAGGGAAATTCTATAATGTTACTCCTGGTAACCAAAGTTTGGATCTGAGTTTGGTGAATGTAATAGAGGTTCCTGATGACGATGAAGAATGGAATCAACAAGATGATTATGAGGATAATTCCGCCGATAATGATACAAGGATCCAGAGTGATGAGTGTAAGATGTTGTAAAGCGACATTCTAGTGGCTTAGAGGTCTTAGACTTAGTTCTTAGAGAGTGAAGCGAGATTGTAACGAGCTTAGATCAAGCGCAGTGTAAGGAGAATCCCTAGATTGCGAAGTTGACAAGACTGGGGTTTAAGACCGCCAGTTTGTCAACCTTTATACAAAACTAAAGACCTAAGTATAGTAAGGTTACACAGTAATGTGCAGTAAATACACGTCCATGTGATATAAGTGGCTCAGCCACAAGCACGAAATGAACAAGATGTAAACAATGGTAAATAAAAGATGAGAAAGGAGAGTCCTTGCTAATTGTATAGTAATAGTCCTTAGCAAGTAAATGTTATAATAAATAAAGAAAGATAAGAGGAAAAAGATAAGTCTAATATAGTATCTGGAGCTATGCTCACACTTAAGTATGTGAATACTTAAATACTATAAAAGAAAAAGAAAGAGGAGAGTCCTTACTAAGTAAAGTGGAGCTGAGCTCACACTTGTAGTAATAATACTACACTTTACTATAGTAAGTAAGATAAAGAAAAAGAAAAAGAAAAAAGAAACACATTATGAGGTGCCAAAGCAAGTGCCTCATAACAGGTGCATCAACCTCAACAACTTCCACAGGAGGAGGGAGAGGGGTGACACTAGTGGGTGTGGTGACCATGGCAGGAGGGCCATCATCACCCAGTCCATCACTTGAGTCACCACCATTGTCAGAGGAAGCATTGCTGCTGTCATTGCCTGTGGGAGCTGGAGGAGAGGGAGGAAAGGAATCCAGGATCATGGGGGATGCCAATGACTCCACCGCAGGGAAGACATCCTCCTCAAAGACCATGTTGCAACTCACAACAGTGTGGTGGGATAACTTGTCCCAGAAGATCCAGCCTTTAGTGCCTGATTCATATCCAACAAAAGTGAGTACCCTGGATTTCAAGCTGAGCTTTGTGTGCTGATGATCAGGAGTCTTCACCCAGGCCTTGCAGCCAAAAACATGGAGATGTGAGACATCTGGAGGGGACATGGCCAGTGACCATTGAGAGACAGGGGTGCTCCATGCCAGACATTTCATGGGAGAAACATTATAGGTATGAACTGCAACATGCACAGCAAACTCCCAGAAACTGGGAGAGAGGGATGCACAATGGAGGGAGAGTGCACAATCCAAGATAGTACAGTTCCAGCACTCCATGTGGCTGTTCTGTTGTGGCAAATATGGTACAGTACACTGGTGAGTGATCCTGTGAAGCCCAGCAACATAAGAATTAAGGTATTCCCCCCCTTGGTCAGAGTGGAGAGCAGTGGGCCAGTGACCACAGGTGTTGTGCACCCAGGCCAAGTAGTGTTCCAGCACACTCAACAGCTGATCCTTTTGCTTGAGCAGATAGACTACACCAAACCTGGAGCAGTTGTCAAGAAACATGGTGAAATAGGAATTGCCCACACCAACAGATGACACACCAACAGATGACACACCAACAGGACCAACCAGGTCTGTATGGATGAGGTTGAGTGGGCTGTCAGCATGCATCCAGGAGAGTCAAAAGGGTGAGCAAGGGAATTTGCCCTGAAGGCAACTGGCACAAGGAGAGGACAAGGACAGGATGATGTGAGGAGGGAATCCAGCAAGTTGGTCTGGTCATATGCATGCAACCACAGCTTCAGATAGGTGCCCTAGGCATTCATGCCAAAGGTGAACAGTGGGAGAGGTCATGGCATGGAGAAGTGCCATAGGTGCCAAATCAACCCAGTAAGTGCCATTCCAAAGTTTTCCTATGCTAAACATTCACCCATTCTTCAAGATAGTACAAGTTCCACCCTTGTAGATGATCTGGAAACCCAACTGATCCAGTTTACTAACAGAAAGGAAGTGTCCAGATGCTCTGGGCACATGAAGCATGTCAGAAAGTGACAGCAAGATGTTTGTGTCATCAGGAAGGATATGTTGCCTTGTGTATGTGCCTTTCCCAATGCAGGAGATAGTGGACCCATCACTGACAGTGACACTCCATGCGGTAATGGAGGTGTAGTCTGACAAGTCATTTTTGTGGGGCATGATGTGATCAGTGCAGCCAGAGTCCAGCATCCATGTGCTGGGCTCTCAGTCATAGTAGCAAGTGTCAAATACTGAGGCCGATGAAGACAACACATGTAAGCTAGCCTTTGGTTCCACTACTCCTGCTGCTCCCACACCCCCCCCCCCCTTTGTCCCTGTCATTCTTTTTGTCTAATTGAGCCTTCACACCATCAGGCATGCCATGCAGAGCCCAACAGCTGTTGATAGTGTGGGTCTTTCATTTGCAATGGGTGCAGAAGGATCCATTGTGACATCCCAGAGTGGAGGTTGACTGAAAAGTGGAAAGAGCTGATGATGGCTTGGAGTGTGCTTCCTCATTGAGGATCTGTCCACAAATGGTGGAAAGGTTTAGTGCCTTGATGTTGGAGGAAGCCAGGACAGCTGAAGAGAAGGAGCCCCAGGAAGTGGGAAGCACATGGAGTAAGATAAAGCACATTTGCTGAGTACTGATGTTGACACCTGATGCTGCAAGCCTGTCTCATGTGATATAGAAGGTGTTGATTTGAGGAGCAATAGGTGAGTGGAGATCAAATTTGCACATAAACATGGATTGGAACTCAATGAAGGCTGCCACTGCAGTTTGGTGTCTGTAGGTCATTTTAAGCAGCTCCCATGCTCATTGCATGAGTATTGCTTTGGAGGAAATGAGGATGGAAGGTTGTGAGCTACAGTGCATGGAGGTTATGGCTTTGGCAATTTCATTGTTGTCATGCCATAGTTGTATTTCTTCCATATTGGTAGTAGTTTTGATAGGGGGGCCTCCTGGCACATCAATGGTGCTGATTTTGGGTACAGAGACAGAAGTGGATGTTTGTATGAAGTGTAGTATGGTGAGGATGAGGATGAGTTTGGAGGACTGTAGTAGTGTTAAGAGTGTGAGAGCAAGAGTTGAGAGAAGAGTGCTGCTGATGACCCAGGCAGGGCCCATAACCTGATGAACACAGGTCATATGCAGGAGTGGAACTAGAATAGTTCTAATTGTAGTATAGTGGAATTACTACCTATTGATAGTGAAAGGAGTAGTGCATGGACCAGAGAACTATGGACAGTTGAACTGTGTACATATGTGTACAAAGATGTGTGTGTGTGTACAGTAGATTGCCAAAAAGGGAAGGAGAACATTAATCAGCATATAGTCATCAACACAAGAATGCTGAATTATACTCTTCTATGGTTTGGGATCCTTGTTTAAGTGGATGAAGGGCTAAATAAGCTTGTTGTACTTTGCAGGGATCTTCAAACTCCACTTTCAGGTTTGTTAAAAAGTCATTGTAGGTTGGATATTTGGTACCCATCAGATGCTCTATAGTGTATCTGTTGTTGTAAGCTCAGGTGTTCCTTTTGTCATGAACAATAAAACAAACAAAATCTTCTGAACATCAGATGCATGAAGATCTATATAAGCAATGAGGTATTTTGTACAAGACAAAAAGAAAGTTTGAAAGTTTTTTTGGTCCTGTCAAATTTGGATGGCTTGTTGATCTTTAAAAATTGCATCTTTGTCAAAGTTGAAGTCATAACAATGTCTTCAACCACTGGTTCCAGTTGTGGGAAATTTTCTGGGGGTGCAAGGAAAGGAATAGATGGGGAAGATGCAAGGGCCATGCTAGAGGTAGTCAGAATACCTTCTAGAAGTGGGATGTCTTGGGAGATACTGTTTATAGGGTCACAGAGGTAAAAACATACAGAAGGGGCTGTGATATTGTACTATAGAAGCTGGCAGTGTCAATATATTGTTGAGTTCCTGTGACTCT
The DNA here is from genome assembly GCA_003314395.1 of Albatrellus ellisii. Taxonomy (NCBI): domain Eukaryota; kingdom Fungi; phylum Basidiomycota; class Agaricomycetes; order Russulales; family Albatrellaceae; genus Albatrellus; species Albatrellus ellisii. Next base: position 35,475 of record QLPN01000938.1, read on the forward strand.
CCAAGTGTTGTTTCCTGTATATTCAACTGGGTGAGTTCTGTAGAGGAAGATGTCCCTGGTTCTACTAAAGTGGAACCCTTGAGGCAGGGATGTTGGTGATGAAGGAGCCAGTTTGGTTCAAGTCAGAGTGAAAAGAGTTTAACCTAATGTTAGGGTTTGGCACATGTGAGCAGCTAAACACCTTTTAGAAGATCATGAGGAGACTCCGAGGTGAATGACAGGAACAGAAAGCCAGACAACACTGCTATGATTCAACAGATAAACAAAGGAGGTTAAACTGAAGTGCTACAATGAAAGGTGAGTTCTTTTATAGTACTTCGGCATTATACTTTGATGACTGATGAAACATATAGAAGTACAGTAAGAGGGGTTGTGCCCCCTATGTTACTCCACCTCCACATGCTTGTGGAGTGGAAGATTCGAGCAATAAGAGTAAGAAAATAAAAAGAAAAGGTACACAATCATATTCCTGACAATGAGATGCGAGGGTGAGGGCGCAAGGGAGGGCAAGAGGGTCGCCGGGTGTGTGCTTGTGTGTACTTGAAGTACCAGGGGCTGTGGCACGGTGCGCATGTGCGCACAACACGGTGCTGATGATGGAGAGCATGTACACCTTACCCTTGATGTGCACTAATGTACCTGCTACATACTATAGTAGGAAGGAACAATGTTGAGTGCATGTACAGCAACTCCACAATTCTCCATGATATGATATGATATTATATTATATGTCATCATCAGGAATACTATGAAGATGTGGTGTACTCATCATTGTCCATAAAACACCATCATCACGTCCAGTCAGTACACGCACCGTTCGTTTTGAGAAACTCAGGCTGATCATACATCGCCGGGTCATATGCTGACATCCTGATCTGATCTGCAACAAGACAGGTGATACTCCGAAAGAGAGAGACTAATGCGGTACATGACACTCAGCCAAAACAAGCCTTGGGAAAAAGTACATGCACAACAAGCGAGACATCTGGGAGGGGGTGATATGTGGGCGGGTGGTGGCAGGGTGAAGGCGAACGACGATACGTAGGGATAAATGGATAGATGCTGCGATCAATCAACAAGAGAAGGGAAGCGGTGTGGGCGCAATGTATTACTGCTAAGAGCCAGAATCGAAGGCGAAAACAGGAATCGGCGACACAGCTCAGCAAATCTAATTGTCATTTGGGGACTCCTTGAAGGCTATAACCTAGGGGATAAGTGAGCGATGATGCGGTCATGCAGGCTGCACGCAACCCACCTGCTCCTCGCCCATGGAAGAGACGACGGTGACCACCAGCTCCCCCTTATCTTCGAAAGCCTTCTGGATAGCTGTACCGAAGTCGGTCTGCGGAACACGGACGTCCTCCTTTAAGCCGATGGCGCTCAGCAGGACGAAGTAACCGTCCTGGATGTTGATCTGGAGTACGCCAAGTCATTAAAATAGACCAATACGCAGGGAAAGGGGCGTGCTTACGAGCGGGTAATCCTGACGATTTATATTGGGCACATCCATGTTGTGCGTGGAAGGACAAATCTCATCCTATTGTGGACCATCAGCGCGCGCGCGCGCTCATCATCGCCACCCCTTTGGAAGCGCACGCACATATTTTTTGTCCGTGAAGATCTGTGACGCAGCGCGACATATCAGTATACGACACCTGCGGGCCATGCGAGAACAAGAGGACGTACATCAATGGCGGTGATGTGCACTTTTGCGTGGCCGTGCTTGCCGGTCTTGGAGGTGGACATATCAACGATTTTGCAGGGACGGTCTTGTGGGTCAACCGTGGGTCAAATTGGGCGATCGGTGGCACTGGGAAGGATACGCACTCTTAATGACGATGTGACCGCCTTTACGGAGGGCTGAGCATTGCATGGGAGTGGTGAGGGAAGCACCAGAGCCCGTCTGTACGGTGAGATTGCGTAAGATGGCGGTGGAGATCAGGTTGATGGGACGCGGGAACGCACCTGCTCAAAGGTCTCATTGAACCTCTCATCGTCAGACTTGATGGCGGACATGGACGGGGATTTCGATGGGAGGGAAGAGTGATGGAAGAGGGGTAGATGGCGAATAAAGGTCAAGAATGTCGTCCAAAGGTCTCCAAAAAAAAATCAGTGGTTCTAATCGGATTCAGTCGCCGCTTGAAGCGTCCGTTAGAGTGGAAATGCTCTCTATCTCATCTAGCCTTACGTCAGCTGCTGCGCTTGGAACCTCCCCTCATCAATAGCCTTGACTGTCGCAAACCCACCCAAACAATGCACCCATTCGGAGGAACCTCCATCTGTCCAAGATGTGCCAAGGCCGTCTATGCCGCAGAGCATGTGCGTGTGCCCCCCATCCTGATTCTCTACTCTTGCGCACACTCAACTTGCGTCCCCACGCAGGTCATGGGCCCGGGAAGAAAGGCGCGTCAGTTTTCCCCCAGTGTAATCTGTGCCAGTATCTGACCCCGTTCTGCCTACTTAGCTGTACCATAAAGTGGGTCTCGTTCACTCCGCGGCCGCAGTGTCCATGGCTCATGCCCGCGCGCCCGCGCCAGCCCTGTCTGACGTGCTCAGAATGCAACAAGCGGCTCGATTCGTTTAGCCTGGTGGAGCATGACCAGGAGGTGCGCTGTCCCCCTTCTGTTCTCGTACATGACTCACCTCACTCGACAGCCATACTGGTGAGCCTCTCCATGCACTAACTCACACTCAACCCTGAACCCCTGCCCCAACCCACACAGCAAGCACTGTCATAACAAGCTCTTCGGCACGCGTGACCTGCGGCAGCAGAACCTCCCACACCGTGCGGAATTCGCACCGCTCGCCAACGTCCCGCTCTCCGGCAGTAGCACCGACGCGCCCGAGACACCCACGGGCAAGGTCTTCTCTCCGGGGCCCAGCACGCCGGTCGCGCAGCAGACCACAAGGGCCGCAGGGGTGGGCGCTCTGTTCCGCCCGACGCACACTACGTCCGCGCAGGCGGTCTCAGGAGACGCAGAAGGCCTAGAGACACCTAGGCGCGTGGGCGACGGGGCGGCAGAGGGCTCGCCGGCGTACAGCGGGAGGGCGACGGGAGGGCTGCCGCGGACGGTGGCACTGCCGCCGAAGGCGACAGCAACGGGCACACGGTACGGCGTGGGGCTACTGAATCAGACACCGACGAGGGGCGCGAACGTGCGGGTGTGGGGGACAGGCACGCCGGTGTGTCCACGGTGTGGGAAGAGCGTGTATTTTGCGGAGCAGGTGCATTTTTGCGTTCTGCGAGTGTAGCTGCGTGCGGTGCTGACGGCTGTGTGACAGGTGAAAGCGGTGGGCAAGACGTACCACAAGGCATGTTTGCGGTGCAGCAAGTGCGGGACGTCGCTGGACTCGAGCCGGCTAGCGGAGAAGGACGGGGAACCGTTGTGCACGCGGTGCTATGCGAAGGTGCGTGGACGCTCCTGATTGGGAAACCGATGGAGCGCTGAATGGAATGTGCAGTACTACGGGCCGCGGGGGTGCGAGTACGCGCTGCTGGGGAAGGCGGGGTGACGACTCGATGAACATGGAGACATGGTGTATTGTTAGTGTAGATTGCGATTTAGCATTGGCAGCACACGTGGCGAGAGTCGGGAAATTGGGAAAGAAATGCCGCAAGGGGAAGTAGCCGAGGATGGGTTCTCGACGATGGCTGCTTTCCACTCTTATTCCTCCCATGGCCAAAACCTCCCGACCAGCAAAATCCAAGACAGCAAAGATATCTAAAGCACACTGAGCAAGGAAAAAAGAACGAAGAGGTTGTGAATCATGGTGGAGGCAGCAACGCGCTGTCGCCCTTGCCTCTCCCTCCCTTCTCTTCCACAGCCAATACACGTACATAACATCGCAGGCCCACAACTACCACGAAACTAGTGGCAGTGAGAACGCCAGCAGCAACGGCGACGGTGATAACGACGGCAGTAATAGCAACAATGGCGGCAGTGGCAGCGATGATAGCAGCAGCAGTGATTCAAGTGGCGCAGACAGCAGCAGCAGCAGCAGCAGCATACTTGTCGCGTATTAGAGTAGGCTCACTGAGTAGGGAGGGTACTGTAGCGACACATGTACGTACAATGTACTGGCTATTACTTGTTGAGTCTACAAATCCCTTGCTTGAAAAGTCAGGCTCTGTCTGGCATAATTATCTAAACTGATGACATAAATATAGAACGACAATTTGTCTGAGACTGTTCATATACAATTATTGTTCTCGGACTCGTTGCTTGACATTGGATCGTACAGCATGTGTAACTTCTCGCCTGAAACAGGGGCAAACAGATATAGGAGTCACCACAAAGTACAGCACAGGCCATGTTGACTGCACAGAATAGTCTCTCGTCCGCCTCTGCATTAATTACTACCCTGTGGAAGGCATTGTTCTATCATTGCCATGCTATCACTCTTATTATTACATCACACAATTGATTTACCTTGCTTTTTGACATAGTAGGACACATATCAATTGTTTCCTGACAATTTCCAACTCAACTCCCTATGTAAAACACAGAAGTCCCGATCACACATAAATCTTCTCACAAATGCATTGTAAGACCTGCAAGCAGGCTACTGATGATTTTGGACACACAATCTAGCTTACTTACTTACTTACTTAGCAGCTGCACACTGGAACAGTCTGACAGCGCATAGTATGATACAACTATAACATACTATACTATGCTATGCGAACACTGCCAAGGAGACAGAGCTCTGAGACATAGCAACATACATACATGAATACCATATTTAAGGAGTCTGGGGTGTGCCCCTCCTCTCCAGTTACCTATGAGCCACTTCCAGTTACTTACCAGCTATCATGAGCTACCAGAAGTCATGCAGATTCTACACTACGAGCCTGCCACTACACCATTCTACGCCATTCTAATATCATCATCTTTTCATCTCATTACATGTTTTAGGCTAGGAGCCTGCTGCTCTGGTCATACATGTCTATCTAACCACCTTATACCTCGAACTCACATGGAAGCCATCATCCTTCCATACAGCATGTCTACATTGTCCAATATTGTGTTTTATTGTTACATGTACCTCAACAATGATATCTACATGCCTGTCTCGAAGTTTGAGACATGTTTGATTGGGACCTCTAGGAGGGTGATCATCAGCGTGCTGAGCACCACTTGAAGCTGAAGTTTTAATAAAAGATAACATTCATGGCATCCCATTGTCATATTTCCATCTCCTGCTTTTGATAACATCAACTTCCCCATTGCATTTTTCCATAGTGGAACACTGTCTGCTTCAATCCACACCATGGGGATAATAAACTGTTGATAATTCTCTCTTTCTCAGTTGCATACACTAACAGTTGCCAAGTATTGACCAACTCTAGACCATATTGTGATTGATCTATGTTCTCCTGTCTTTGCCCATGGACAGCTATACACACATTCTCATGAGTATAGATACATGAGGACATGGTGATACTATTTGACAAAAAAACAACAACAATGACTGTATCACTCAAAATGTAGTGCTGTACTATATAAAAATGTTGGAGATTACAGTGATGTGCCACAGCAAACATGTGATAATATGACAGTGCATTTATGGCACAAATTGATGAAGTCTCATGAAGGTGAGGTTCCAGACAACAGGGATGCATGGGGTGAGTGAACAGATGAGCAAGAAGGAAATGAGTAGAGCTGAGGGAACAACCAGCAAACTGGTGCTCTGAGTTTTAGGCAGATGAGTTGGAGGGAGAGAGAACATCACAAGTGTTATTAGATCAAGTACAAGACAGCTAGTATATATATAGGAGAGAGTGGTGCACAGTATTGAAGGAGGTTGCTTGGTAAAGAGTGTGGCCAACTGTAGAATGAAGAGAATATATTCTCAGTCTCTTTGCAGAAGACTGAAGTGGTAACCATTATAGTACTGTACCTGTAGAATGAAGTGAATATATTCTACAGGAGAAAACATATAAGATGAATGGCTTATAAAGTGAGTACTGACCTCAGTCTCTTCATAGAAGACTGAGGGAAAAGAAAACATGTGAAGGAAATGTTGACAATTTCACCGTGCGTATACTACTCTTCATTCAGCTCTACTCCATACAACAGACACATACCATTTACATCACCATTACATACACTCTTCGTCACACTCCTGCCTCAGACTTATGATCCTTAGACTCCTCTCTTATCTCCAAGGGCTTCCCCATGCCACACAATACTCCGGATGATGCACATCCTACCATACATGGTAGTTGTTGTTCTATGTACTTCACTCTCCACTACAACTCTACCCACATTACACTATATAACATTGGCACCCCACTACACTACTTCCTCAGATATTCTACATATCCATCTGAGTGAGTACTTCCCTCTTTCCACTCTTGCACTCTCATATAACAATCCTGCAGTGCTCTTGAACCACATCACCCCACCTTACCATGTTGGTGACCCTTCTATCTCTACTGCAGACATGTGTCTGCCCCTAACACTCTGGCTGTTAGCTGTCTCATACATATTTGCAATGACATTCACTATTATAGCAGTTGTCTCCCATATCCTGCATGCACAGGAAATTTTCTATAACTAAAGGGTCCATCCATATTGTCCCTGAGTCCTGTGAGATGTGGTGCAGCTGCACAGTCACATGCAGTCACATGCAGTTGTGTGCAGTCACACATGTGTTTGCTGTCACACATTGCTGTAAACTCCAACACACAGACCATGTAAGTATTGGTGGCTAGGAGCATGACACAGTAGAGTGCAAGGAAATGTCATCACAAATGCACAAATAGTGTGATGCACCACATAGACCTGTTGTGGGACTCAGGGGCAATATGGATGGACCCTATAGTTACAGAGAGTTTTCCCTGCATAGTTTTCTTTTCCCTCAGTCTTCTATGAAGAGACTGAGAATACATTCCTTCATTCTGCAGTCAGCTGCACTCTATTCCAAGCACCTCCTTTCAATAAAAAACCTATGGTTATAGTACCAATTGTAATATAGACTCCTCTACTCTCTCTCCCATGACTGTTTTGACTATATGACACTCTTATCCTATGGCCTTGCCTATGTCTTTCCCACTACCTGCTTGATGACATCTTTGAGTGACACTCATGGGGTTAAGAATGTATTCTGTAGGAAGGGTATACCTCCACACACAGTCACATTCCTTGAAAGTGTCCTTTGGTTGTCCATGTCTGCTGGTATGTCACACTTCTTTCCCAGTGTACAATAAGCATAGTACTATGGTAAGTAACAACACTTGGATCAAAACCACTACTCACTGTACTGTAGTCATTCTCTTGCCCTATCCTTGCCATCCTCTCTCACTCTCCAGTCTTCTAGAATGCCCAATGATAATGATGCTGTGGATGCACATGTAGCAGAAATGAGTACCCTTCTTTCTGTAGTAGTGCCTACAATTAAAAAAAAAATCATTATTGTCTATGAGGGCATGCCCCTGCCCTGTACAAAATAACCAATAAGTTATGTTTGGTTTGAGACTGAGTTGAGACTGAAGGATTGCCTGGCAGTGTACACTGTCCAATACCATATTTATTGTTACATATGCCTCAACAGTGATGTCTATGTACCTGTTTTGAAATTCCAGATATGTTAGATTGGGGCATCTAGGGAGGGCAATCTCAAGCAAGGCTAGGGACATGCACAGTGCCACTTTGAGTAAGTGAACTGAGCAGCATAATTGACTTGTCTAGCATCTGAATAGCATGCTTACTGTTTTGGCATTATGATTGGCATTATCACCTACCTACCTGGGATTAGCAAGGGGAGAGTATTTAAATATGGGCAAAGTGGCAAACAGCAGATTGAGCATCACAATGCAGAGATAGGCTTGTTAGCCTAGGTGGAGATAAATGAGCAAAGAGGACAACAGTCTAAAGGCCTAGAGAGATAGCTGGAGAGATAGCTGTAAGAGAAGAGAAGATGTGTACTAGGTGGTAGGGGGTACACAGAAGAAAGAGAGAGCTTGTATGCACAGGCTATGACAGGCAACTAGGAATATGATAGTATTGGTTAAGTAGTTGCAGCAGTAATAGTAGTCATGGGTGCAGTAGGCACTATGATGCGGTAAGAGAGAGATGTTAGACAATATGCAAGACGTCTGAGAGACAAGATACTAACCTGCAGCAGTAATAGTAGTCATGGGTGCAGTAGGCACCATGACGCGGTAAGAGAGAGATGCTGCAGGAGAAGTAAGAAAGAGGTTATGATGGTAATGAAGTAGAACTTACTCAGACAATATGCAAGACATCTGAGAAGTGTGTGTAGTGGGAACCCAGTATATATAGTGTTGGGTAGGTAGGGTTGGAGTGGAGATGGTAAGTAGATAACAATGGCTACCTAAGTGGGAGGTGTATGCGCATCGTCCTGGAAATGTGGGTGGAGTGGGAGTTGCTCGGTCTTGTAAGAAGTCCGAGGAGTGATGTTTGCAAGTGTAGTACGTATGTAGTAGGTAAGATGTACATGTAGTGTGTGTTAGTATAGCGAAGGTGAACAAAAGTAGGTGTGAGCGTATTTCAACAGAGCTGCATAGAGCATGTATGTCAGAAGAGAGCTAAGAGGGTAGAATGTGAGGCCGACGCTATGTCAAAGCCGAACAACTGAGGAAGAATGCTAAATCAACAAAAAGGACAATCACGCTTAGACTAGTGGATATCCCAGATGATCTATTAGTGTATAGTAATAGAGAGGAGAGAATGGTACTGTACCTAGCAGATATCCCAGATGATCAGAACTGGGGAATAAACCGCTAGGAGTCCTATGTATATATAGTACCCTGAAGTGTGCACAGACCATGCAGTACAGTATAGGGCTGGAGAATGAGAAAGTGAAGTGATGACATCATATCTAATAATAGAGGGGATGTGTCAGTGCTGACTGAGGCTCTGCAGCAACTGTGGGAGTGATTGGTGATGTTCTGCAGCAGGTGTGAGAAGGATTAGTGAGCATGCACAGTAAATGTGAGAAAAGGAGTCATAACTAAAGATAGAATGGGCCGATTGGAGATCGGATGACATACACGTTGTTGGCCGATAAAGATGAAGAAAAAGAGTATATGACCGTGGGAATCGCTTTGATAGATCATGAGTGATTGTAAGATCTATGGCAATATAAATGTAAGAAAAGAGGGAAAAATGAAGAGAAAAATAAGGAAAATAATAGTGGCCTGACAAATACCCCCTTCTTAAGGTGAGACATCTCAACAAGCAAAGAATGGAGATGAACATGCATGGCAAATGTCTTCTTCTTCTCCTTCCATAGACTTGAAAGGGATGCCAGTGAAGAGCGATGGGGAAAGAGGAATGATGGAGGAAGACTTGGGTAATTCTTTCAAGTTGTCATAGGATTTGGGAGTAATAGTTCCATCATCGTCTTCATCTGTGAGTTCATCTTCATCGTCAATGATGCCAAAAGGTATTTCCTCATATCCTTCATCAAGAACTGGTGGGGTAGTGATAGATGTTTCTTCATGAAGTCGTTGAGCATAATGTGGTTGAGCCATCATCTTGGGTGAATATTCCATCTGGTAAAGGGAATAAATGGCTACTGAATGTATTGCTTGAGGATGTTCTTTATGGTACCTCTTGAGCATATCTGTTACGAGGCACTTGCTTTGGCACCTCATAATGCATTTCTTTCTTTTCTTTTTCTTTTTCTTTATCTTACTTATTAGTAAAGTGTAGTATTATTACTACAAGTGTGAGCTTAGCTCCACTTTACTTAGTAAGGACTCTCCTATTTCTTTTCTCTTTTATAGTACTTAAGTATTTACATACTTAAGTGTGAGCTTAGCTCCAGGTACTATATTAAGACTTATCTTTTTCTCTTTATCTTTCTTTATTTATTATAACATTTACTTGCTAAGGACTATCACTATACAATTAGCAAGGACTCTCTTTTCTCGTCTTTATTTACATCTGTTTATCTCTAGTTTGTTTCGCGCTTGTGGCTGAGCCACTTATATCACATGGATGCATACTTACTGTGCATTACTGCGCATTATCATTTACTTACTGCACAATACTGCACAACTTTACTATACTTAGATCTCCAGTTTTGTATAAATAGTTGACAGACTGGTGGTCTTAAACCCCAGTCTTGTCAACTTTGCAATCTAGGGATTCTCCTTATACTGTGCTTGATCTAAGCTCGTTACAATCTCGCTTCATTCTCTAAGAACCAAGTCTAAGACCTCTAAGCCACTAAAAACATCGCTTTACGACATCTTACACTCATCACTCTGGATCCTCATATCATTATCGGCAGAATTATCCTCATAATCATCTCGTTGATTCCACTCTTCATCATCATCAGGAACCTCTATTATGTTCATCAAGCTAGTATCCAAACCTTGGTTACCAGGAGTAATAATTTAGACCTTCCCTAAGACTGTCCAATAGGCCACTCTTAGCAATATCAGGAACATCTTCCATCAATACTGAAGCAGGTTCCCAAGAATTTTCCTCTGCAGGGTAGTCCTTCCATTTGACCAGATATTGAACCTTACCACGAGAAAGATGTGTTGGAAATATCCACAGTACTTGTTCAGCTTCACTCTACTTACTTACACACGTCTTCTTTATGTCCTACTGACACATGTTCTAAACCACTTACTTATCTCACAACCACATCATAGAGCACTCTAGACTGCTCTAGACCACTACAACCATGTTCGTGTAGCATGTACTACACCCCACTTACAACCCCGCATTAACACTCCACCTGAACTCAGTTCAGAGCGCACTATATCTACTACACCCCCCACTTTCTATAGCTCTACGGTATTATACAATGCTGTACCATGTCTCCCCACTCTGCACCTTAGTGCACACCACTTGCTACCTTGCCCTCACTATCTTCTTCTTCTTCCTGTTTTCTTTGGTTGGCTCATACCTGCGCTCACAAGATGACTATTGAGGATTTCTTCAACTTCATATTCTTCAACACCATTCTTGATAATAGGAGGAGGAGGAGGACAGATTTCTTGTTCAATGATAACATCTTTGATGAAGGGACGAAGTTTGATGACATGAAAGACTGGATGAATTTTCATTGTCTTGGGGAGTTTGAGTTGGTAGGTATTGTTTGAAAGTACTTCAAGTACTTCATATGGTCCAAGATGTTTATGATCCAGTTTCTTCATAGGTCTACCAGTATTGATATTGGTGGCTTCAAGCCAGACTTTATCTCCAATGGTGTAGACAGGAGTTTTGCCTCTATGTTCATCATAAAACTTCTTCATATCATCTGCTGCCTTCTTCAATGACACCTCTGCTTCTTCTCTGATATGTTTGAGCCCTGCTACAAATTTGTCCACTGAATCAATCTTGGTAGATGTATGAGGTTCATGGCCCATCCACGGATCTTGTCCATAATTCAGCATGAATGGAGAATACTTGGTTGCTGAATGAACACAATTGTTATAAGTGAATTCTGCCATAGGCAACCAGCTTGCCCAATCATTTTGTTGATGGTTTATGAAAATGCAGAAATATTGCTCGATTTCTTGATTTATCCGCTCTGTTTGTCCATCTGTTTGAGGATGATAGGCTGTAGACATAGCTGTTTGAATCCCCAATAAACGATTCAATTCGTGCATGACCTGTGATGCAAATTGAGGTCCTCTGTCTGATAAAACCTTCTCTGGAAGACCATGATGTTTCCAAACATGATCTCTCATAAGATGTGCTACTCCTTCTGCTGTAATCATCTCTGTGGTGGGAATAGCATGAATCATCTTGGTAAAATGATCCACGACCATGAGAATAGAGTCATTGCCTTGGCTTTCAGGCAATTTGACAATAAGATCTGTGGAGATGATCTGCCAAGGACATGATGGAATTTCGTTAGGTGTTAACTCTCCTTGTGGTTTCGTAGGGAAAGTCTTTGTCCTTTGACATAAATTGCATCCTTTGACATATTTCTCCACATATGATGCCATATTTGGGAACCAGAAATGTTGTCGAACCATTTCCAAGGTTTTCTTGTAACCTGGATGTCCTGCAAGGGGTGAATTGTGGCAGGTCTTCATCAGTTCAGCGTACATTGTCTCTGGGACATAAAGTTTCCCATCATAGAAGAGCATCTTTTTATCATCTTCGCTCCATCGTGCAAATACTGCAGTTTTCCTCAAGTCTGCATCCAACTTGTCCCAAACTTTGTAGTCATGGTCTTCCTTTTGTGCATCCATGATTTTCTTTAAGATAGGGGGACTGAGAGCTGCAAGGGAAATCTTATGTTTGAAAAATTCTGGCTTGAGCAAGATGATGTTCTTGTTGTCATCTTCTACCCCCTTCTTATGGTCCAAATGTCTCGAGAGGAGATCAGGGCGAACATTGGTAGAGCCCGGTTTGTGGACCATATCAATCTGGAAGTGAGACAAATAGAGAGACCAACAAGCTTGACGACGGTTGAGTTTCTGGGCTGTCATGAAGTATTCCAAGTTCTTGTGGTCAGTGATGACTTGAACAGGGTGAATGGAACCTTCAAGGTAGTGACACCATGCTTCCAGAGCATGAATGACAGCCAACATCTCCTTGTCGTATATGTCATAATTACGCTCAGCAGGTGACAAACCTTTGCTGAGGTAAGCAACAGGGTGCCACTTGTTATCCTGTTGAAGTTGTGAAAGAACTGCACCAGTAGCATAACCAGAACTATCTGCTTCAACTCTGAATGGATACTGCTCATCTGGAAATACTAGGACTGGTTCAGAACACACAGCATCTTGTAAATGAGTGAATGCCAACTGCTGTTCATCATCCCAATGCCACTTGACGTTCTTCTGCATAAGTTCATTCAAGGGTTTAGCAATATTGGAGAAGCCAAGAATAAAATGATGATAAAAATTGCAGAAACCCAAAAATGAGCAGACATCATGAAGGTTTTGTGGGATCGGCCAGTCTTTGATACCCTGTACCTTGACTGGGTCCATAGCAATCTTGTCGAAGGAAATCTTCAAGCCAAGGAAATTGATAGATGTTTGTTCAAATTCGCATTTTTCTGGTTTGAGATAAAGTTTGTTATCTGCAAGTATTTGAAGGACTTCCTGTGTGATTTTATGATGTTCCTCCAATGTTGCTGTAAAGATCAATATGTTGTCCATATAGACCACCATGACCCCACAAGAGATAAGACCACGGAATAAGTGATTCATCATCGTTTGGAAAGTGGCAGGGCTGTTGCATAGGCCAAAGAACATAACTAAAGGTTCGAATAGACCTTTGTTAGTGACTGTTGACGCTTACTACCTACACACACATATATCTCGTTTGGCACACCTACAACAACTACACACATTACCCACACAACACAACGCATACATACACTAACTCTCACTCCACCCTATACTCCGGGATGACATGCGTCCCTCCCATCTAGGTAGTCGTTGTTCTTTACTTACCATCTCTGCTCCAACCCTACCTTCCCAATACTACATAAGACAGACTCTACCATACACACTCCTCAGACATCTTTCACATCGTCTGAGTGAGTACTCTTCCCACTCATGTCTTATACTCTTCCTTACCTCACCTGCAGCCTCTCTCTCCTACCATGTCATGGTGCCTACTGCACCCATGACTATGATTACTGCTGCAGACGCTATCTCAATGTTGCTCAATATCATCTCGATTGTCCTGGTTCTCTTAGCCTGCCCAAGCCTGCACTCACAGTGACAAAAGCTGCTTTCCATTCATCACCATCTTTGATCCTGACATTGTTGTAACCCCAACAAACATCCATCTTTGTGAAATATCATGCTCCATGAAGACGATCAATCAATTCTGACATGAGAGGAAGTGGATAGCTGTTCTTGATTGTCATATTATTGAGCTTGCGATAATCTTGGACAGGTCGAAGGTCTCCAGATTTCTTTTTGATAAAGAAGAAAGGTGAAGCCATGGGAGAATTTGAAGGATGAATATGACCGCTTTTCAAATTCTCTTCTATGAATAACTCCAGTTGTTTCTGTTCATCCAGGGAAAGATTATAGACTTTGCCAGCTGATGGTTTTGCTCCTGGTTTAAGTTCAATAGCATGATCCCAAGGACACCTTGGAGGAAGAGAATCAAAAGCTTTTTTGTCAAATACCCTTTTGAAATGATGATATGCTTTGGGTACAATGTCTTCGAAATTCTTCTTCAACTTCTTCTTTTCTGCTTTGATAGCAAGTTTTTGGCTAATGTTTTGAATGGATGCCTCCATTTCCTTCTGGTCGACCATAACCATCAATATTCGATCTCCTTCTTCTTCAGCTGCTATCCTTTCTTCAGCTTCTTGATGTATAGCTCGACTTTGTTGCTTCATCAACTTTTTGTTTGACTTCCAGACTTGTCTGTCGGCTTTGAGATGTACTTCACATCTGCAGGGACATCTAGTGAAATGTATTTTTCCCTGTAACCAATCGATTTTGGGATTGTGGATTTTCAACCATGATTCACCAACGAGAATATTCTTCTTGCCCAAATTGCAGACTGCAAAAGTAGCCCGTTCGGTATGACCATCAATAGTCATGATGAAGTTGATCATCTCTTCAATAGATCCTCCTTGGTTAAGTGATCCATCGACATTATAGACAGGAATGGGTTTTGCCAATTTTTTTGTGTTTAAATTGTTTTTCTTGATGAATTCTTTGTTGATGTATAGTCCAGTGGCACCTGAGTCAAGAAGAGCATCAACTTCTAAAATAGCTCCCGTGTCCACTGTTTTGATTTTGAGCTTCATTTCAGGAAAGCTTGTGACATCAAATAATGTTCTTCTAACATATTCCTTTTTCTTGACAGGAGGGATAACCTGTTGCACTTGAGGCTTCACTTCAGACTGAGAGTAAGATGGAACAATGCGTGTTAAATAAATTTGTGTACAAGCATTGAGACGATCAACGTCTGTATCATCAGTCTGAAGCATAGAAAACCTATTGTAGGATGGTGAACTCGTGCTCAGTTCCCATCCAACCCAAAACCCGGCTGTTGTGCTCCACTCTTTGAGCCACTTGGGTCATTAAGTCTGAGACCACATGCCTGAAACTCCTTCTGCATCTCAGCCAAGAAGTCTGCCTTGTTCAGCGCACGCATCTCTTGAAGGGTCCTCACATTCCCCCTTCTTTGTTGTTGTTGCCCCTGAGGGCGCCTTGGTGTGGGACATTCTCTTGCAAAATGCCCTTCTTTGCCGCAATTGAAGCATAGATGAGGGTGGGGTCCTCAAGCTCTATCGACATCCATGGGTTCTCCAGCAGGTGCAGCTGTGGAGTTGAAATGATGAGGGGCAAAATTTCGTTGTTGTTGCCCCTGTGGCCTTCCATATTGCTGCTGCTGCATTTGCCTTCTTCCCCATGTCGATTTGAAGTTTTGCATATCTTGATATGCATATGCCCTGACTCTTGCTCATCTGATCCATCCTTCTAGATCACCAGGGAGGGGTGTCTTGACATAACAGGACTGGAGAAGAGGATGATTCATCCCTTTCTTGAACAATGTGCATAAAGCACCATCGTTATATCCAGATGCTGTTTTATAAAGGAGGAATTCAGTGATGTATTCCTCTCTATGATGACCTCCCTGTGAAATAGTCATCAGCTTTTGTTGAGCTGTTTGCTCTTCATTATGATCTCCAAAAGTGATCTTCATCAGTGTGAGGAGTTCATCAAAGTTTTTAAATGGTTCATCATGCCTGAGAGGCTCTACTTGGTGAGCCTCTATTTCTCAAAGAATTCCTTTCTTCCATTCCTCTGCATATCCTCCTTTGATGTAAGACAGTATGACAGTAATCTTGTCATCATCTTTGTATTCTGGGTGTGCTCGCAAGACGAGATAAATTTGATCCAAATAAGATTGGAATTTCTTTTTGTCTCCATCAAAAGGAGTTGGTTTGGCTACGCAAACCTTGGGGAGGTGGACCTGGGGTGGGAGGCCTGTTCTGGATCCTGAAGAGTGACCTCCTTTGCCTGATGCTAGGCATGTCATCAGATCCATCATCGCTTGTTGTTGCTGCACCAGCAGCTTCTGTTGATCCTGTATAATTTTCATCATCTCCCCAAAAGTCAGTGGTTCATGCTCTTGATCCATAGGAGCAGATGGAACAGATGGAGGTACTAGAGTTGCTGCTAAGGCTGTACCAAGACTGTTGATTTCGGATTCTAAGCGCTGTGAGGTCAACAGTTCTTGATCTCCTAAGCTTGCGAATCAATTCCTCGAGTGTGATTCTGGCTCTTTGCTGTCCAATCTGTGTGCTGGTGGAGATGGCTGTCTCCGGCTCCAAGCATTCCACTGGTTGTCTTGAGACAGATTGACTGATAATCTGTCTGATAACTTCGATGAGTGTTCCTGTGCTTCTGTGATTGAGCAATGTCAAGTTGATGGCATGCTCAGTCATAAAACAGAAACACTATATTTTCAAATAAAATGCGCGGATGATAAGACAGACAAGCAAGAAAACTTTGAAAACTTTGAAAGGCGATATGTCTATGCTAGTAAGTAGACATTTGCGGACCCCCTGCAATGTATGAAGCGAAGTGATGATGAGGGTTGATGTGAAAAGCACGATTGGGGTTAGCTCCTAGTTCTAGGAGGACAGGAGGGGGGACAAGGGAGGGGTCGTTGTAATATTGATATAAAAGCGATCTGAAGAGAAGAGGAGGGTACTTAATATGGTACCGTCTGTCCTGGTTCTTCCAATGCTCTGATCTTGGATCGGGAAAGATCCAGAAGGGGAACCTCTCATAGTTTGTTGCGGGTTTGTTGTGATGTTGAATGATGATGCACATGTGCCAAGCAAGAAGGCGATGATGAAGATGGAGATGGGTGGTGGAGGGGCGAGTGACAGGAAGGAGAGAGTAAAAATTTATGTTTAATCCTTCGTCAAGGAGTTGCTCTGTCCTAGAGTGAGTGTGGGGGGGACGATGGTGGTGTGTAGAAGGGATGGGCAGTCCCAGAGCTGTCAGATGACTCACTGAGTTCCCAGGTATCTGGGTATCATACATCATCCTCCCAGAACATCCATGATTGTGTATTGACTGCTCTACTCCAAGTGTCCACCATGTGCACACTGTGGAGGATGTCGCTGGGCACAAGGTGGAGGTGTAAGGGGTGAACACTAAAACAGCCAACAACGATTTGAAGGGTGGAGGATGGTGAGCAAGGGACGTAAACTTTAGTCCACAGGCTACAGATACACTCACTCTCGTGTTTCTGCCACTTGCAGTGTTGACAGAAATGGAGAGGAGGGCGAGGGAAGAAAAGGGCACAGTGAAAACACTTTTGTTCACACTTTGGCTTGTGAACAAAACCTATGGTGTAAAAAGGGTTGCAGCAGACGAATTGGTGGTGAAAGCACCAGTCTGCAGGGAAGGGAGGAAGAGGAAAGGTGTGGTGGGGGAGGGAGTTCTGATCAATTGTGAGGCCGATGCTATGTTGAAGCCGAACAACTGAGGAAGAATGCTAAATCAACAAAAAGGACAATTGTGCTTAGACTAGTGGATATCCCAGATGATCTATTAGTGTATAGTAATAGAGAGGAGAGAATGGTACTGTACCTAGTGGATATCCCAGATGATCAGAACTGGGGAATAAACTGCTAGGAGTCCTATGTATATATAGTACCCTGAAGCATGCACAGACCATGCAGTACAGTATAGGGCTGGAGAATGAGAAAGTGAAGTGATGACATCATATCTAATAATAGAGGGGACACGTCAGTGCTGACTGAGGCTCCGCAGCAACTGTGGGAGTGATTGGTGATGTTCTGCAGCAGGTGTGAGAAGGATTAGTGAGCATGCACAGTAAACGTGAGAAAAGGAGTCATAACTAAAGATAGAATGGGCCGATCAGAGATCAGATGACATACACATCATTGGCCAATAAAGATGAAGAAAAAGAGTATATGACCATGGGAATCGCTTTGATAGATCATGAGTGATTGTAAGATCTATGGCAATATAAATGTAAGAAAAGAGGGAAAAATGAAGAGAAAAATAAGGAAAATAATAGCAGCCTGACATAGAAGAGATACTCACCTCAGCACATGCAGAAGTGCTGAGGCGAGGCAAAGACAAGGTAAAGAAGATATAGTAAGAGCAAGATAGAGTTTAAGAGGAGCTCAATGCTAAGAGCGGCCTATTGGATGGTCTTAGGGAAGGTCTATGATGTTACTCCTAGTAACCAAG
>QLPN01000939.1:0-19052 GCA_003314395.1 Albatrellus ellisii
GGTCTGTAAATAGGTTCTGTTGCAACAACCTATGTATACTTTCTCAGATGATGTCCTATTACTCCATGTTGCAACACAACAGGTTTTTACACTAGTGCCTGGGTATGGGTATGGGTCTATTGGGTTTCCAGTCTACAATAGCAACCATACAGCTGATATTTCTGTTTTGCTTTGTGCTTTCATGGTTTAGGAGGTGATTTTTTCTGTCCATCTATCTATTTGTAACATACAATACTACTGCATGCCATCATTGCTATGGGTATGTGTTTTTATGGCTGATAGCCAGTGATGGTCAATAGGGATGGGGACAGGACAGGGACATTGACAAGGTCTGTTGCAACTTTTGTATATAAATATTTGATCGTATCTTATTTAGTCAATGTTGCAACACAACAGGTCTATACTTTACAGCTGGAGACATAATTGGAATTGGTCTGTAAGTTTGGGTTGGTCTGTAGATAGATAGAGTACTATCTCCTTTTGTTTTCTGTTGCAACAAGTTATGTATACTTTCACACATGATGTCATATAACCTGATGTTGCAACACTATATGTTTTTACACTAGAAATGGGGACAGGGACAGGGCAGGGACAGGGATAGGACAGGGACATTGGTGAGGAACATTGCAACACAATACATCTCTACTTTACAGCTGGAGAGTTAATTGGAATTAATCTGTAGGTTGGGATTGATCTGTAAATTGGGCTTGGTTTGTAGATAGATAGGGTACTGTTTCCTTTTATTTTCTGTTGCAATAAGCTATGTATACTTTCACAGATGATGCCTGATAACTTGATGTTGCAATACAACAGGTTTTTACACTAGGGATAGGGCCAGGGCCAGGGATAGGATGGGAAAATTGGTGAGGAATGTTGCAACTTATTAAACCATGTCTGATTCAGTTAATGTTGCAATTCAATAGGTATTTACTTTATAGCTGGAGAGGTAACTGGAATTGGCAATGTGTCAGCTGGAGAGATAAGTGGAATTGGTCTGTAAGTTGGGGTTGGTCTGTAGATAGATAGAATACTATTACCTTTTATTTTCTGTTGCAGTAAACTATGTACACTTTCTCAGATGATGCTTTATAATTAATCTTGCAATGCAACAGGTTTTTACACTAGTGGTGATAAGGAAAGAGCTTTGAGGCACTGGCCATGAGTGACAACCTGGGACTTGGCACTGCTGACACATGCACCACTGAGGCATGCTGTTGAGAACCAAGTCACACTTAGCTTACAACTTGTCCTCTGCCTTCTAGACATTGTGAGTGACTATACAATCTCTACTAGGAAATGATAGATTATCACAATGTGACTGATGAGTTGAACTATCCAGCTGATGCCTCAGTCATACTGTCCTGTTGACCTTAGTCTGTCGCTGTTGAAAGATGCCACTATTCTTGTTGTCTTAAAAGTGGAAAGCTGTAGTCAAAAGGTAAGAATGCTACCCTTTACTTTCATCTTGCTGTCTGCACACTTATCATATCAGGAACTTTTGTCCAATGCCCTTTTGTGACTGCTCCACTTGGGGACACACCCATGAAAAGCTCTATTTCCATGTCAGCTCAATGTAAAAAAGAAATGGCACAAGATATGGCCAGCAAAGCATGGTGAGAGCTTTGAGAATACTTCCAATTTGCCAATACCAACACTTTTCTAGAGGAGATCCTGCCACTCAAAAGCAACTATATTGAGGCAATATACAACTGGATTGTCACAAGGGGCAAGTACAAGAGCCACAAGGCAGGTAAGCACAAGGCCAACAGGGAGGAATGCAGGGGACTATGGTAGAATGCCCCTAAGAAGAAGAAAGAAAGTGGTCTTTACACACCATTTGTTGATGCTGCCAATGCTGTCACCAAAGTCTGCAACATGAAGAAGTGACCTCATATGCACCCTGAGGGATGCCACTCACAATAACAGCACTAGCTTGGTGGTAAGTATCCAGCTTTATCCTCTGCCTGCTGTTGCTAAGCTAGCTATTGTCATTTCTTCAGACATGGTGGCACCAAGTGAATACACTCATCAAAGTCAAATCCAAGAACATGCAGAAAGATTTTTCTGATGCCATCCATCAGTTGCTTAACTACATGTGACAGATGCTGAAAGAACAAATTAATCACTGTTGATATGTGCTGTGCCAGGCTGAAGGGGAAAACAAACCACAACCACAGCAATTGCTGGAGGGTATGAGCCATAAGGTTCTCTAGACACCAAGGTAGGGAGGATTAGTAGTTAAGAGCAATAAGCATGATAGCACAACTCAACTGGAGCAACAAAGGGAAATGTGGCTTGGGTAACAAACAGGTGATATGATGTGATAAAGAGAACACAATGCAATGCAAGGGAGAATGCAATAGAGAATCCAATGCAATGGAGACAAAACACCATCAGGAAAATGGTTTTGGGCCATAGTTTAGCCTTATTTACATAGGTCCAATAGGCTCTGTAGGTCTAGGTAGGCAAATAGGCAGCTTTGTAGGCTTCAGTAGGATGATGGAGCCTATATGAGGTCACTATACTATACCTATCTAAGTAGTGGTGCTGCAACAAACTTCTGAGGTGCCAGATGTAACTTATTTGACATTGTGTCATCACATCTGACTTGTAATGTGCTACTCAAGGTCATGGAAGGAATTAAATGTATCTTTACTTAAACAGATGTGCATTATAATGATGAAAAGTCCCTAAATGAATGTATTTATTAAGAGTAAAAGTTTTGCACTCCTTGAGAACAGAACCTGAGGTCCATGTACCAGGAGGATAGCATGTGCCATACTTGGGGGTGAGATGACAGCTACAGACAATATCCTGAACAGAAATGATACCTGCAATGGGACACTGGTTTTGTGTGGAGTGCAAGATAGAGTAAAGTTTTGAGTCAGGATCTGGGTTGTGGAATGGGGTGGACCATTCAATGTAAGCAAGCTGTGTGGGAAGTAATGGTGCCTGAAGATGAAGTGGGAGGGTGAAGAAAGCTTGGACTTGAGCAACCCAAAGTCCTGTATTAAATGAATGAGATGGTGAAAAGTATGTGTGAGTGCATTGACATACCTTGGAGAAAAGTGCCATGAGTTGCCTCATTATCTGTTCCCTGTGAATCCCCTGTGCAAACCAGGATAGTGTCAAAATGTGCATTCATGTCTTGTCTCCCAGTATGGCCTTTGACAAGGGGAGTAGCATGAATATGATCCAGATGTCCAACATGGTTGACTGCAGCCAAATTAGGAAGTCAGATAGAGAGAATTTTGTAGAGATCAAAGTGGTTGATGTTGTTGGGGAGAACTGGGGTTTTTGGAGGAGGATATGCTCAGTGGATGAAAGTTGTGAGCAGAGGAAGAAAATCAATTGCATGGAAGTCAGTTGTGATGGTAGCAAGGTCATAGTGTGGGAAACCTGGCTTCTTTGCAATGACATGGGAGGCTGCAGGGTCAGAGCTTGTGGTAAGGGCATTGTTCTCTTCAATGTCATCATCATTGTCTTCCACATTACCACTGCCATCTGGAGGATCATCTGCATCAAGGGAACAATTGAGAATCCAATTGAGATAAGCAGAAAATTGTGCAACTGCCTCCTGGTGACCCAACCAGATGGTCATCTGATGAATGTATTCCCACTTGTTGCTGGCCCTGTATGCCTCCTTCACATAGTCAATATGCAGGCGTTCAGGTGATTCTGTGTTGTAACCATCTGCAGAACCACAGGATTTAATTGCTTTGATGTAGTGTAACAGTTGATGGAGCTTGGGAATGTTGAAGTGTTGACAAATCTCCATCCTTATGAAGATATCTTTGTTCTTGTGAAACATGTTCAATGCTTCTTCCATTGCCATGAAGGTTTTTGAGGTATGTACTTGAAACTGTGTATAATAGATGAAATCAACAACTGCAACAGCTGTTTGCAGAACCACCAGTTGAACAGCTCCAGCCAAAAGTCCAACAAAAACACATTGCATTTCTTTATGTTCCCACCCTGTCCACTGCAAAATATGTGAGATACCATTCTTCAAGTGGCAAAGTCCAGGGTAGCCAGTCATACTATGAAAGCATCCATCAATTTCTTCTGAACCAGCCACTGAGATACACCAATTGACAAGATGATCTTTGAAGACACCCTCATGAAGTTGATGCAGGATATCAGGAGTGAAGCAAGAGAAGATATCAGTATGAGGAAGATCAGCCCAGAAAGGCTAGTATACTTCTTGAAGACCTTGTTCTTTGAATGTGCTGACATTAGGCCCAGATTCTTTTTGTTCCAGGATAATCTTTGTATGGTCCTGGTCATGGAGTAACAAATCTAGCTGCATCCCATGTTCTTCAGGGCAAACACAGCACTTGGGACAATGGCTCTCCTTGCAACAGGCAATGAGGCATTGCTCTGGGAAGTTGGTGACATAGGCTGCAAGGATGGGAAAGACTCAGCAGATGAAGCCATCCCCACAAGTAATGTCCTCACCATCTTTCCCTGCTTTGATGATGGGATGAAGGAGCCACCACATGCAGTAATGAAACAGACAGTATCCCCGAACTGAGCATGTATCATCAGTATAGCTATCAATTTTAGTGACAGGTAGGTATCCAATCAAGACTGTAGCATGCACAGTTGGCTTTCATCTAATACCTTTTTTTATGTTTCCAATAGTCATGTAGACTGGCCAGGCACTTTTATTGCCCTAGAACTGGGACAATTGAGTCTTGTCTGATGAAATGATAAGTGGTGCAATTGTAGAGCCAACAGGAAAATTTTCCTGTCATTTCCTGTTACCTGCAGTCACATAAACATTGTAGATATGACAAACTTGTATGTTCCACCACCAATCACTGGTCTACATCTCATCATACTGGCAATCCTCTCTCTCAGGATCAGTGTATATTTTTTTGGGCATGAAGTGTTGTTATATAAGGTTCTTCACCAACTTTCCTATCTTTGGATTTCCAGACTTTGTGTTACATTTACTTATATCTTTACTTGTGCTCATGTGTTTCACTTGTTACTTTACACATACATGTGGCACACTCTTATGGTTCATACTCCACAGTTACGTGCAGTTTGAAGGAGTCCTCAGTGGCACAACTAGTTCTTTCTCTAGTTGCTCACTTCGGACTTCAGGTACTGTACTTATCACTCTGTCTCTTGTTTCTCTATAGTTGCTCACTTTGGACTTCAGTCCCCCACTTAGTGTGGTGTTTAGAGTAGCCTCTGTCGCAATCCACAAGTCCATTATCCTCCTTTAACATGAAGTGCATTACATCTGCAAATGCAGGATTCCCCATCAAGTCTTTCACACACTCAACTGGGTTCCATCACCAGAGCTCAAGTTTCTCAGGGGCCATCCATTCCCTGTCATCTGTTGTTACAAGGCACTTGCTTTGGCACCTTGTAACACGTTTTCTTTCTTTTTTTCTTTTTCTTTTTCTTCTTTATCTTACTTACTAGTAAACTGTAGTATTATTACTACAAGTGTGAGCTTAGCTCCACTTTACTTAGTAAGGACTCATATTTTTTATCTTTCTTTATTTATTATAACATTTACTTGCTAAGGACTATCACTATACAATTAGCAAGGACTCTCTTTTCTCGTTTCTTATTTACCTTTGTTTATCTCATGTTCAATTCGTGCTCATGGCTGAGCCACTTACATCACATGGACATGACTTACTGTGCATTACTGCACAACTTTACTATACTTAGATCTCCAGTTTTGTATAAGTAGTTGACAGACTGGCAGTCTTAAACCTCAGTCTTGTCAACTTCACAATCTAGGGATTCTCCTATACTGCACTTGATCTACTCTCACCTAAGTCACTCTAACACATCACTTACAAACATTCAAACACTCCCAACATCCTGGATCTTCACCTTATCATTGGTGGACTTATCCTCATCACTATCTCGCTTATCCCAATCTTCATTGCCATCAGGAATCTCTATTATCTCTGTCAAGTTAATAACAGAACTCTTATTACCAGGAGTAACATTATAGATATTCCCTAAGACCATCCAATAGGCTGCTCTTAGCATCTGTGAGCCATTCTCCAGGTGAATCCACAATGTCACAGGTCCACCCTGGAGCCTTAGTTGGAAGACTATCAATCTTATCAAGGAAGGTGTGGTTGCTTTTGTAAGATGTCTTTGTGTGCTGCTGAGTCTTTGAAGAAAATAAGATTAATGCTTAGTTCGCAGTGTTACTGTTTGACTCACAATTGGAAGCTTGAGGTAAGTGTCAGTTTGCTTTTGACTGACATTCTTGATAAACCATTCAGCCAGCTGCCACTCATCCTCATCCTCAAAAGGCCCCCACTTTCCACCTCCAGCTGCTTCTTGGGTATGACAAATTGATGTGAAGTGTGAAATACCTGTGCACCATGCAGCCCCTGCCTTTGCCTCCTTTGGGAAAGACTTGACAAAGACTGCCTCTTTGCTGGTGGGTTCAGTTGATGGAGGGAGGGGAGCCTCTTTATTGGGGACCTCAACCATTGCTCAATGGGACCAAAGGGGGGGTGATGGGATTGAATCTTCATCAGCAGTGCAATTCACCCCAGCCTGGTTGATATTGGTGTTGAGGGTGCTAGATGGCTCTATGAGATTACTGACACTCATCTGCTTGCCAACAAAGCTTGTGGCATCAGTAGTGGATGGGAGATACTCATCAACATACTTGCTGAACTCCTTCTTAGAAGCCTCTCAACATTTGACAGATTGACCAATATGCTTGTGCAAGCCCAGTACTGTTGGAAAGGGGCCTTTGCCATAGAAGTCACATCACTGAGACATGGATGAGAACATCACTGTGCACTTAGATGTTTGGCACACTTAAAAATATTGGCACACCATTATACAGTGGGTGATACATGTCACATTACTGCCATGTCATTGTTGAATGGTGACCTTGTTGATGGGATTTAATTCAGCACTGCCACCTGGTTGAACTATATAACTTGCTCCCCCATCTTCAACACTCTAGCACTCACCACTTTTTTCAGCTCCTCATGATGGCCCAAACTCACAAGTCTCAGAAAGCACCAGCACCTGCTGTGCCTCCCACACCAGCACCTGTACCCTCTGCAACAAAAAATGGCCTCAGTACACTTACTCCAGCAAGCAGATGGAAAATGGTATGTACTTGAGTATGTTGTTGAACTGCAGAAAATCACTGAATCATTGATTTTTTCTGCAGTCATGCAACAGGTAGCCAAAGTGGATGTGGCACAAAAAAAGAAGTATATAGCTGCACTGCGAGCTGAGCAGGAATTAGAAGAGCACATGGGCTTTGTGCCAAACCCCATCCTCCACCACAAATGTGAGTTATTTTCTTTTTTCCAGTCAAGTACAATATAAATGGTGTCACCTCAGATGATGGAGACAATGAATACAAAGAAGAAGATACATTTGTAAGTACCCAAGCTTCAACTAATTTTTGTAAATCATTTTCACTGAATTGATTTTATTTGTTAGTTCTCTAGTGTTACTCTTCCACCCCCTATCAAAACAGTCATCCACAATGGACACACTTTGGTTCATCGTTTCACTGACAAGGAGAATGATAGTGCTGTCAGAACACCAGTGGTATGAATTTTTTAGTGCTATTGCCAGTTATCTGCTAATGATAATATTATATATAGCCTGTGTCCAGTGGCCAACCTTGAAGGGCTCTGATTCACCATTTCCCTGGCCTGACTCCCTAGCCTGTGCCTGTCATGATGGAGCAAGAACATATGCCTCTGCCAGCTGCTCAGTCTCAGGACATCAATGAACAGCCACTGCAACAGACCCAAGTAAAGGAACTTCAACATGCACCCACCCAGCAACATGCACCCACTCAACAATATGCACCAGTGCAGCAACACACACCAGTTCAGCAATGTGCTCCCAATGAGCTCCATGCATCTGGTCCCTATACACCTTGAGTTCAGTCTTACTATGGGCACAGTGATGGGGCTTGCTACTCTCATGACAAACATCATGAGGATGCAGAGTGTATGTCAGTTTCTATTTATATCATTATACAACCACTAATATCGATCATGAGTAGTCAGTGATGATGAGTTTGGAACATGCCAATGGCTTGGCATGACACATTACAAAGAGCCAACATGTTACTACTATCCAGATGCACACCCAGATCTTGAACAATATTCATCACCTGGCCACATACTCAATGACCACCAGCCTTCTGATTCAGGACTTACTTCCCTTGGCATTCAAAAGTCCCCACCTCCTAGGGCTGATGCTGATACCATGACAGTTACCAAGAGTGCTCATACTGGGACAGCTGGGTCCAGAGGCAGAGTTCATGTGGCTGACTTTGATGACCTCTCTAAAGGCCTTCTCAAGGATGCAATAGGCATGTATCACATCAACATTAACACCTTGAATCCATTCCCTAGCTGACTCAAAGATTGTGACTCAGCCTTCAGTAAATTTACTAGGGCTTGCTCAGAGGGGAAAGTGAGCATGGACTTCGAAGAAGATCATTTAAAAGTGGTTCATTTTCACATTAACCCTCATGATCACCAGTTTGATGGACTTGTTGTAGATTACATCCCATGCTGCCCAACCTTGTGGCCACATCAAAACAGTTGCAAAACCTCTTGTTGAGTCTCTGTATGGGCTTGGCATTGAAAAGGGAAAGTGTGCAAACAGGAACAAGGTTGAAGATGTTCTGGAGCACTTCAGCTTTGTTTACAAGGTTAGCCTTGGCCCTTTGTCATCTGCTTGCTAATGTATCATGCTAGGATCCCATTGAGCACACTGGGATCTATCATCATCTGATTGTACAAGCCATCATCAACAAGACTTGGTTCCAGAACAAAACTGATGATGGTATAGTGTACCCTGAATTCTCAGACAGGGGAATTCCCTTGGTAACTATTGCTGTTGTTTTTACTGTGGTATGCACTTGATCCCTGCACCTCTGATGACTTACTAATTCTTGTATTGTTCCATTAGGTAGAATGCTGCCTTGATGAATGGGCAATGGGTGAATGTCAAGATGTCCAGTTTATGTCAACAGTATATCAGCTGAAGTTTGTGCAACACCTCAACAGACTCAAGGACTTTGAAGCAAAGACCAAGGATGCAAAGATTATCCCCTATCTACGTGAACATATCCTGAGTAATGTGAGGTATGTGTCCTCAACTTGAATCTCCTGATTATTTTACTCTAAGGGTCTTGTATCACAGGAAGCATGCAAAAGTTTCAGCTAAGCCCCTCTCAACAGTCATGGAGTTAGAGGATGCTGATGTGGAGGCTGCAAAGAGGGAGGGGGCAGATTTGGTGTTATCAGATGCTGATGAGTAGTAGATCCCTGATGTCATTTTTTTACAAGATTTTATATATGCACTTTGACTTCCTATGCTGCCTACAAGTCCTAAGAACCTATGAGAGTAATTTCCTATGGCTACCTACCATGACCTATGTACCTAATGTTATACCTACTGGTACCTCCATATCTGGGACTAACCTACATACCTACCATGCCTCTAAGGGCTCTGTAGCCCTACAGAGGTTTCAACCATTTTCCTGATGACAACACAGTAGAGAACACAACACAATGGGGAATGCAATGCAATGTGGAATGCAATGCAATGCCGAACACAATGCAATAATAGACACAACCTACAAGGAATGTGCACTTCCTTGATAATAAGACACATGGAGGGAAGGTCAGAATGCACTTTTTCGCAATTGGACTCAGACAGGGAGGAGAAGTCAAATTGTGGGTGGGGGAAATCTGTTTGTTCTCACTGACAATGTGCTATCTAAATACAAGTCTAGCTCCAAGGCTGGAGCACAACAAAACAAAACAGAAAATTTACAATTTAGGGTTGATCATAGGGATATTTGAAATGCAGTGGAGTCTGGGCATGAGCAAATAAAGTATCATACTATAGCAGTGATGAGCATCACATGCATGTAATGCTGGAAAATGACCATCAGTGACACCAAGCAAACACAGCAATATAAATGCACCACACATGACAATCATCTGTAGCTGCATCAACCACACATTTGTTTATGTGTCAGGCTATAGGACTGGCTTCAGCCAAAGAGGAGGAGGATTAATAAGCTGTATAGGCCAAGATATGGTCCATGGAGTCACAAGTCACAAAGTCAGCATTTGGTGTGATTGGCACTCTTCCTCTTTCGCTCATCTGCTATAGTATGATACTTTATTCACTCACACCCAGACTCCACTGCATTTCAAATATCCTTATGATCGACCCTGCACTGTAAATTTTCTGTTTTGTTTTTTTGTGCTCAAGCCTTGGAGCTAGATGTCAGGATGCATTTATTTTTCTTTTAATTCTATGATTTTCTTTATTCTTATCACTCAAGATCTACACAAGATATCTTAATCAGATCACATAGATCTTATCGCAATTATATATGACTCATTTCCATTTTGTCATCGGTCCACTTACGATACATATATGACTCACATTCTCACAGTCGCTTACAGAGCTTCTCACAAATGCTGCGCATCCTTACTGATGCTGTGCAAGTCATTTATTGATCGTTCACAGGAATGCTGCACATTCCTTTATGATACACCTGCCCTATAGTACATACATGGTCTGTGCGCAGGTTCTCTTTAGTATATATACTTCAGCTGTATCGTAATTACTCTTCAGCTGAATACATCTGGGATATCCATTTCCACAAGCGTGATCTCATCCCTTTGTTAGCTCTTTTTCCTCTCTCATACATTGTGTGACCTTGCTGGCAAACGTCGGCCTCACACTAGACTTGTATTTAGATAGCACATTGTCAGGGAGAATGAGCAGATTTCCCCACCCACAATTTGTTTTCCCCTCTCCCATCCAAGTCTCGAGGTGAAAGTGCACACCCCATAAGTCATGTTATCAATTTCGCTGAGTGTCTATTGCATTGCATTGCATTCTCCTTCATTGTGTTCTCCATTGTGTTGCATTATCATGTCTCTCACCCTAATCTACTAACTCTCTTTCTATTGGTGTCTAGGGGATCTTACAGCTCACACCCTTCAGCATCTGCTGTGGTTGTGACTATAGATTCCTCTCTTATATGCCCACAGTACACATCAGCAGATGAGCAAAAGAGGAAAAGCACCAATCACACCAAATGCTGACTTTGCAACTTGTGACTCCATGGACCATGTTGTCAGGCCGCTATTATTTTCCATATTCTTCTCTTCATTTTTCACTATTTTCTTATGTCTCTATTCTCAATAGATCTTACAATCGCTCCTGATCTATCAAAGCGATTCTCATGGTCATGTACTCTTTCTCTTCATCTTTATCAGGCAATGACATGTATGTTGTCCAATCTCTGATCAGCCTGTTCTATCTTTAGTTATGACTCATTCTCTCACACTTACTGTGTATGCTCACCAATCCTTCTCACACCTGCTGCAGAGTATCACCAATCACTCCCACAGTTACTGCAGAGCTCAGTCAGCGATGACATGTCCCCTCTATTATTAGATATGATATCATCACTTTACTTTCTCATTCTCTGGCCCTATACTGTACTGCATGGTCCGTGCATGCTTTAGGGTACTATATATACATAGGACTCCTAGCAGTTTATTCTCCAGTTCTGATCATCTGGGATATCCGCTAGGTACAGTACCATTCTCTTCTCTCTCCTACTATACACTAATACATCTGGGATATCCGCTAGTTGAAGCACGATTGTCATTTTGTTTTAGCTTTCTTCAGTTGTTTGGCTTCGACAAAGTGTCGGCCTCACACATGTCTCAGCCTATACAGCTTATTAATCCTGCTCCTTGTTGGCTGAAGCCAGTCCTATAGTCGGACACCTAAACAAATGTGCAATTAATGTGGCTATGGATGATTGTGGCATGTGGCACATTTATATCACTGTGTTTGCTTGGTGTTGCTGATGGTCATCTTCTGGTGTTATGTGTGCATGATGCTCATCACCATTTCACCCTTGGCTTGGCATTTTGTGGAACAGACATGTCTGTGTTGCTCTGTGATAGATCTGGACTGCTTGGGATGTTCAAGCCATTCAATATACACCAGGTATGCATGCAACCTCCTGGGATGTCCATGTGCTGAAATAGTCTCTATAGCACCTGAAAAAATTCATCAGAATCATTGCAAGTCTCTCACTCCTCAAGCCAGAACTCATCAGATGGGATCCAATGATGCAGCTGTACTGACTGGACCTTAAGCCATCTATCATTCTCCCTTACTATTATGAGTTTGACACTGGTGACCACATGGGTCCACTGTATAATATGCAATGGGTGATTGAATTACCCAGTCCTGACAGCAAATCACATGAGCTGTTCCTCATGCTTCATGCTCTGAGTTTGATGAGGGCAGATGTTATGTGTGGCAGGGCCACAATTGTTTGGACAGCCATCAGATCCCATGAAGACAAACTGGACTACTCTAAGGTGAGCATTGATCAATCATCTTTAATTGCTGCATTGTTTGATTACTGACATCCTTATTTCACAGATCTACATTCTCAAGCAATGTTGGCATCCTGCCACATTGTCTTTAGAGGGAGAGTTCTACCATCAGGGACAAGACACATCATTCATCAGAAAACTTTACTTGTTTGAGGAGGTGAAGGTTGGTGGGAACATTGACAATACACTGTTGCCCACCCACTGTGGGGCCCAGCCCATAGAGACAGCACAGGATCCCAGTGTCAAGGGTAACCCAAAGAAAAGGCTTTGCAATGAGATGACAGAGGCCCACCCCCACAACAATCCCATGGACAATGACCCCATCATAGCAGAGGGCAGTTCAGAAACTCCAATTGCATGAGCTCTGACTTGATTGGTGATGGAGCCCTATGGTTGGCCAATTAAGTTCTGTTGACAATCTCATGCTTAAGTAATGTTCCCTTTCCTTTTTCACTCTATACTGTACACACACATACATACATACACACATAGATAAACAGTTCAACCATACATACTTCAATGGTCTGTGCACTACACCTACTACTATATATACCTGGAATACACACACTAAATAGATAAGAACTATCTCAGTTCCATCTCACACATGACCTGTGCTCATCAGGTTATGGGCCCTGCCCAAGCACTATGCACACTCATCTCCAACTCACTCACACTCTCACTCTCACTCCTCACTCAGCACTCCTACCTCATACTCCTATCCATCTTACTATATCTACCATCTCCCACATACTCTGTTTCCATCCCTAAAATCAACATCATCCTCAAGAATGCCAAAAACTATCACCAATGGGCAAACATTGTCAAATCAGCCCTGGTAATCATGGGAGTCTGGTATACCATAGCAAAACCAGAGATCCTTCCTATCACATCCTCTACACCTGTCAACACCAGTTTACCACAAGAAGTCATCATTAACCTAGATGAACAACAGCAGTGGAAGGATAACAATGAGATAGCTAAGGCCATTATATCCATGCATTGCACCACTCAACCTTCCAGCATCATCACCACTGATTCTATCAATGCAAACAAAGCCTGGACCCTACTGAAGGGCATCTATGGCAAACAGTCTGCCGTCTCGGCCTTTGTCCACTTCCAATCACTTCTAACATGCAAATATGACATGCATTCTTCTCTGACACCCCAACTCAACGTGCTCCTTATTGCACAAGACCACCTATCTGCTTCCAGAGTCAACATCACAGAGCAACAAATGTGCTTCATCTTGTTGCATGCTCTCCCTCTGACTTGGGGCCACTTCACATCCTCTGTCCTAGCCTCCTCCAACATCTCACAGCTCAGCCTCAGGGTCATTCATGGATGCATTCTTGATGAAGAAGCTCACACAAAACTGGTTTCTGCCCTCTCTGCTTTTCAGGGAGCCAACCCAGTTGCACACCACAACAACTCCTTCTGCACGCACTGCAAGCAAAAGAATCACACCATAGATACCTGTTTGGCATTGCATGGTATGCCAGATGATGTAAAAGCATGACTGGACAAACAAATGAAGGATAAGGACAAAGGAGGTGGAGATGGAGGGAGCAGCAGTACTTTACATCAAATGTCTTCCTCCTCTGATTGTGGAA
This sequence comes from Albatrellus ellisii, assembly GCA_003314395.1. Taxonomy (NCBI): domain Eukaryota; kingdom Fungi; phylum Basidiomycota; class Agaricomycetes; order Russulales; family Albatrellaceae; genus Albatrellus; species Albatrellus ellisii. Next base: position 14,042 of record QLPN01000939.1, read on the forward strand.
TGAACACAGTTTACTACAGGGGCCTCAGGCCATGGATGTTGGATTCTGGGTGTATGGATCACATCAGCACAGACCAATCTGACTTCACCACCTACAAACCAACCACTTTCCAACATGTTACCATAGGAGATGGATTGACCATCACCTGCATTGGTCAAGGAACATGTCAACAGCAGCACGTCCTACCCAACAGAACCTCTGTTTCCCTCATATTGTCTAACATCCTCCATGTCCCCAAGGCCACAGGACAGTTTCTATCCATTAGCAAGCTAACATCACTCAGTTTCCATGTAACCTATGAAGCTGTGACCTGCACCATAAGCTGAAATAATGAGACATTCAGTGTCAGATTCCTGAAGAACAGAATGTACTGGTTGGACTTAAGCTCTACTCCATCTCTTCATTCTGTTTCCAGTCCTACCCTGCACATCTGGCATGAATGTCTTGGACACCTGTTGCACAACATTGTGTCCTGCATCCTTCCATCACAACTCTCTGGCTTCACTCCCCCTGCATCTTCCTCAATGAGTACACCCTGCATTGATTGCCTCCAAGGGAAGTGTCAGGATCATCAAGCCTACGGCGACAGCCCATAGCACGAGACCATGGAAACTCAACTTATCCCTGCTCTCCTTTGGAGAGGCTTACCAGGAGCTGCCTTGGATCTAGGCCCAAGGGAGGAGAGGACTCAGACCATAGAAGAAGGGGATGAACCAGCTGTAACAAGCTGGGGTCTATTCATCTAGCTACCTCCCTACTTATAGTACTATAGAACAGCACACAGACCAGGCACAGTAACTAAGGGCAGGTCAAGCAGTAACTAAAGTGCAGCAAGTGTGGGAACACAGCTTACAGATGTGCAGCAGCTGTGGGAATGATCCCTGAGAAGACCGTAATGACTGTAAGTAAGATATCTAATAAGATGAGATAAAAGATAAGATGAAGATCTTATCTTATCAGATGATCTAAAGGAAAACATAAAAGAAAAGATAAAATAACAGTAGGAAATAAAGTCAGCAGTAGGAGTCTGACAGGAAGTTTCCCCAGCCAAGTTTCCATCCCTCTCGGATGCATGCACTCAAGGTACTTGACCTTGTGCACTCAGATTTGGTTGGACCTGTTGGGACACCAGCCATGTCCTCTGGTTTGCTGTATTTTGCAACCTTCTTGGACAATTACTCCAGCTTTGGGATCATCTACCCGCTCCAGAGAAAGGACCAGTTTTCTGATGCCCTCAGACACTACCTTGCCAGGTCCCACATGCTTTTCAGCCATGCACCTGTTGCTCTTCATTCAGACCAAGGAGGGGAGTACATTAATGCCACTGTTATCTCTCTTCTTCTGGATGAAGGGGTAGAGCATCAATGTACCATTCCCTATTCACCCCAGCAGAATGGCCATGTGGATTAATGGAATCACTCCATTCTGGAGCACATTCTTTGCCTCCTCCATTGCACCCACCTCTCCATGGGTTTTTAGGAGCTTGCTGTCCATGTCACTGTGCACACATACAACCTTTCCCCAGTGCACCTCCATTGGCAGACACCCACTGTGCTCTGGTCACCAGTGGACATTCCTCCAGACATTTCCCACCTCCATGTATTTGGGTGTTGCACATGGGTCCATGTGCCTGACCACAAGAGAGGGAAGCTGTCCCCACATTCATGACCCCTTACTTTCATGAGTTATGAGTCTGGTACAAAGGGTTGGTGCTTCTGGGATAGAACTGCTCACTGCATCATTACCAGCCATGACATCATGTTTGAGGAGACTGTCTTCCCCACCATTGAGTCTGCCATTGCACCCACCATGCTTGATGTCTTCCTGCTTCCTCTGCCACCTCCTCTGCTTGTGGGCAACAATGGTGCCTCCAACAACAACAACAACAACAACAACAACAACAACATCTTTGTCACTCCATGCAGCAGACCTTCAATTTCATCCATCCTTTCTCATGCCATCTCCCACAACCTGCTCACCTTAAAGCAGGCTCTGTCCAGCCCTGATAGCGACTCCTGGCAATCAGCTTGCAATGAAGAACTTGCATCCTTGAGAGATCTCCACACATGGGACCTTGTGGACCTTCCTGTAGGCCACAACATCATAGGAAACAAATGGGTTTTCAATCATAAGGCCAATGGACAGTGCAAAGCCCACCTTGTTGCAAAAGGCTACACCCAAATCCATGGCCTTGTCACCCATTTTGAATCACTACATACCCTACTCACCATAGCAGGATTTGAAGATTGGGAAGTACACTCCATGGACATCAAGTCTGCCTTTCTTAATGGAGACCTTGACAAAGAAATATATATGGAGCAACCCCATGGCTTTGTTGTCCCTGGCACAGAAGGCAAGGTATGCCATTTGACCAAAGCAATTTATGGCCTAAAGCAGGCATCACAGCAATGGCACCACAAGATGCATGGCTCCCTGCTCAACCTTTCACTCACCTGCACATATTCTGACTCCAGGATTTACGTATCCACTAAATCCTCCAAGCCCCTCATCATTGTCCTATATGTAGATGATATCACTGTCCTGGGAGGATCCCTCAAGGAAGTCGAATTGTGCAAAGCCATGCTCAAATCCCTTTTTCAGATGACAGATCTTGGCAAGATCAAGTCATATCTGGGTCTCCATGTTACTAGAAACAGAGCACAGTGCACCCTAGACATTGATCAAGAAGCATACATCACAGACATCTTGAAACACTTCCAGATGAGTGACTGCAATCCAACCTTGACGCCTCTCCCTCCAGGAATAATGATCCACAAGGTGGATGCAGACTACTCTGTGTCCTCTTCACTTCACAGCCAGTATCAACAGCTGGTTGGATCACTCCTCTATGCAGCAATAGTTTCTAGGCCTGACATCTCCTTCACTATCATGAAACTATCACAATTCCTATCTAACCCCCTTCCTCTCCACCTCACTCTCACCCATCACATCCTAAGGTACCTTAAGGGTACACTACACCTTCACCTACACTATGGTCAAGATCAAGGAGCAGGAGTATCTGGGTTTTCTGACTCAGATTGGGCCAGGGATCAAGATGACAGGAAGTTGGTCAGGGCATATGCATTTTTGCTTGGAGGAGGCACCATAGCTTGGTCATTGAGGAAACAGCACAGTGTCTCTCTCTCTTCCACAGAAGCAGAGTACATGTCACTATCATAAGCCACTGCACAAGGGATCTGGTTACTCTCTCTTTTGAAGGAGATAGGTTTCACTTTCACTTTTCCTCTTTTACTATATGGTGACAACAAAGGGTCTCTTGACATTGCGTCAAACCCAATTATCATGCATGGTACTAAGCATATAGACATATGGCACCACTACATTCATGAGTGCATTGCTACTAGCTCCATTGCTGTTCAATGTCTTCCTTCTTCACTCATCACTGCTGATATCCTGACCAAGCCACTCTCTTCCCCTTTGTTTATCTCACATCATGCTGGTCTTGGTCTTATGGAGTGTGCACACAGTATGGGGGGGTGTTGACGATCTCATGCTTAAGTAATGTTCCCTTTCCTTTTTCACTCTATACTGTACACACACATACACATGTACAGACATGGATAAACAGTTCAACCATACATACTTCAATGGTCCATGCACTACACCTACTACTATATATACCTAGAATACACACACTAAATAGATAAGAACTATCTCAGTTCCATCTCATGCATGACCTGTGCTCATCAAGTTCTTCAGGCACATCCCAGAGCTTCTACATGTGCTGAAGCACACAGTCACAGGTCAGTTACTTGCTGATCTTTCCTACACTCTGAGCTTATGTCTTGAATGGAAGGCCACCATGACTTGTACCATCAAGGGGTTCTCCATCGAGACATCAGTGTTGGCAACATTATAATTTGTCCCAAATGAGACAAGGTTAAGAAGACAACTGGTTGCCTTATTGATCTGGATTATGCAAAGTGGATGGACTCTTATGTTATGCAGCAGGACCATGATGCCCAAGTGGATGCAGATGATCTCAATACACTCAAATGTTATTGGGTGAATTGCAAGACACCAATTGAGGAGGCCATTCTCTGTTGGCTGCTGATTCATCACAAGAAGAGGGGGCTTGTTATTTGTTATATCAAAGAAACCATGGAGATCAAGCCAATGCCAAAGGAATCTTGTACCATAAGTGTTGTTCACCACTCAAGTCTCACCCATGTTCCATTTCACTTACTTTTGAAGACTTGAACTTAAACTCTCAGGTACACTAATACTCTTAATCCATGGAGTTCGTCCGTGACCAACTTGACTTGTCAACATATAGGTCATATGACACCTGGACTTCAGCAAGCATGAACCACAGGAATTCCATCACACTGTGGGTATATACTATATCTGAATACAGAGCAGAACTCATGAGACTACAGGGGACTCTGCCATTCATGAGCTATGAGGTGCTCACTGGAGAACCTGTGATAGGTGAGGGCATATCAATATTTCATGATAGCATTCATGACATGGAGTTGTTCCTTTGGGTGATCGTGTACCTTTGCATGACCCAAAAGGGACCTGGAGGTGCTTGCTGTGACAAACTTTGCACCAAAGCATATAGTTCAGCCAAACCTCCACTGCTGCACTATAGTGTGTATGGTTTATTTGACTCCAGCAACCCAGATTATCTTGCCAAAAACAAACATCACCTCTTCATCAACCCCAAGGAGATGGAGAAATACATGGTCAACCAGTTTCACCCATATTTCGACTCTTTAAAAATGATGATCCTGACCTGGTCCCATACTGTTAGGGTTTAGCATACCGGAGTAGCCAAACACCTATAATCAGGATTAACAGGGATCTCCGAGATGAACGCAAGAGCAATACTGCGATTGCGACAAGAGTACAAATGACAAGATATAACGAAAGAGGTCAAGATACCCTTGTACGACGTATAGTAAGCTCATTTTATAGTACTCATTGATCTGTACTGTGTCGGGCTGAAAGGGGAAAACAACCACAACCACAGCAATTGCTGGAGGGT
>QLPN01000940.1:0-15206 GCA_003314395.1 Albatrellus ellisii
AAGTTCATTTTGTGCTTGTAGCTGAGCCACTTATATCACATGGACACATACTTACTGCACATTACTGCGCATTATTGTTTACTTACTGCGCAATACTGCGCAACCTTACTATACTTAGATCTCCAGTTTTGTATAAATAGTTGACAGACTGGCAGTCTTAAACCCCAGTCTTGTCAACTTCACAATCTAGGGATTTTCCTACACTGCACTTGATCAAAGCTAGCTATCATCTCACTTCACTCTCTAAGAACTAAAGTCTAAGAACTCTAAAAGTCACTAAACATCACTAAGACTTCTTACACTCGTCACTCTGGATCCTCATATTGTTATTGGTGGAATTATCCTCATAACTATATCGTTAATCCCACTCGTCATCGTCATCAGGAATCTCTATTACGTTCATCAAGCTCAAATCCAAACCCTGGTTACCAGGAGTAACCTTGTAGACCTTCCCTAAGACCGTCCAATAGGCCGTTCTTAGCACACAGGTACAATGGAGACCTTGATGAAGAAATCCACATGGAGCAACCACAAGGCTTTGTTGTACTTGAGACTGAAGGAAAGGTGTGTTGCCTGACCAAGGCCATTTATGGTCTCAAATAGGCATCAGGACAATGGCACCACAAGATGCATGGATCCCTCCTTGGCCTCTCCTTCACTTGCACTCTCTCTGACTCTAGGATCCATGTCTCCACCTCTTCTTCTAAACCACTCATCATTGTCCTCTATGTTGATGACATCACCATACTAGGAGGGTCACTTGATAAGGTGAATGCATGTAAGGAGATGCTTAAGTCCCTTTTTCAGATGACAGATCTAGGTGAGATCACATCATACCTTGGACTCCATGTTACACATGATCACTCCAAGCAACTCCTTGAGATTGACCAAGAGGTGTACATCACTGATCTCCTAGATCATTTCAGCATGGATGACTGCAACATAGCAACTACTCCCCTTCCACCTGACATCATCCTCACCAAATCTACAGAAGACAATGCTGCATCACCCACATTCATATCCTCTTACCAACAGCTCATTGGCTCCTTACTATATGCTGCAATTGTTTCATGACCTGATGTCTCATTTGCTGTCATGAAACTCTCACAATTCCTCTCCAATCCATCACCCCCTCATCTCCTTGCAGCTGTTACAAGGCACTTGCTTAGGCACTTTGTAACAGTTTTCTTTTTTCTTTTTTCACTTTTTAATATTTTACTTACTAGTAAAGCATAGTATTATTTACTATAGCTGTGAGCTTAGCTCCACTTTACTTAGTAAGGACTCATCTTTCCCTTATAGTACTTTAGTGTTTACATACTAGAGTGTGAGCTTAGATCCAAGTACTATAAGGCATCTTACCTTTCTTCTTATCTTTCTTTATTTATTGTCATTTACTTGCTAAGGACTATTACTATACAATTAGCAAGGACTCATCTCAACTCATCTCAATTTGTCTTTGTTTACCTCTCATTTCACTCATACTTGTCACTACTCTACTTTAGCTTACTATGGATGTGACTTGATCACATGATCTTGTTGATTTCTGTGCAATCATTGTTGATCTGTGAACCTTGACTACTTGTACTATCTTTAGGACTCTCAGTTTTGTATAAGTGGTTGAAAGCCTGGCAAACTTGAGCCCCAGTCTTATCAACTTCACAATCTAGGGATTCTCCTATACTGTGCCTGACCTAAGCTCACTTTCATCCCACTTCACTTCTAAAGAACTAAGTCTAAGATCTCTAAGTCACTCTTAGCATCATTAAGACATCCTAAACTTGTCACTCTGGATCCTTATTTAGTCATTGGTGGTATCATCCTCATCACAATCTCATTGATCCCTCTCTTCATCATCATAAGGAATGTTTACTATGCTTATCAAGCACATAACAACCACCTTGTTACCAGGGGTATAATTATTGTAAACCTTCCATAAGACCATCCAATAGGCCACTCTTAGCACCAGCAAGGGGGGGTGTTGATGCATCATATGATTACTAAGTGACACCATCCTCTTTACTGTACACACACACACACACTTAGCAATGAACTCAGAGCTAAAATCTATAATATAATGTGATGAGGAATGGCAACACATGGTTTTTTTCATGTCCAAAGTGCCGCTACAAAAAAGTCATCCCCTGGTGTGGTGTGCTGCATGTGGCAGCATGGCACATGCATGGCAGTGTGGCACAAAATTCCTGCATGTGCATGGCAGGTGCACTGCATCACTGCTGTGTCAACAGCATGGCCCCCTACCCACCCACACTGCTGCTGTATGAACAGTGCACACACTTGCAGATGAACATTGTGCCCTCTTTTTCTTTTCTTTCATTCATCCTCAACTCACATAAAAAGCCTCAGCTTCCCTACAACAGAACTATTAATTATATTCAGCTTTGTGCCTATTGTTCATCCACTTCTGCTTACATCTATCATTCTTTCCTTTTATTCTCTGTTGCAATATATATATATATAACTGTAGTCATATCTTATTAGTTGATGTTGCAATGCAAAAAGTATTTGATCTATCTTGACATTTTGCAAACCTCTTGGTGGGTTCTGTTCATACCATCTTTTTAAACAATAACATGTTGGGCAGAATCTTCAGGCTATGTTTTTTCTGTATTGAACCATGATACTATATCCATGAATATCATTGCACCTGCAAGTAGGCTGGGTACTTTAGCTCTACAGCCATGTTGGCCTCATATTATTATGCACCTACACTTAAATGCTTTGGCAATGTTGATTACCATATTTTCTCTTTTATTTTCTGACAATCATCTCTTTCACAGGTGCAGAGTTCCTGTGTTGATGGACAGGGACATGGATGAGTAGTGATCATTGTCAGCACAATGCACCTACATAGGCTTTGCCAATTGGTTTGCCTGGGTATGGGTATGGGTATGGGTTTTCATGGCTGATAGCCAGTGATAATCAACAGGGATGGGGACAGGACAGGGACATTGACAAGGTCTGTTGTAACTTCTGTATAATGACACAGATAAATATTTGATTATGTCTCATTCAGTCAATGTTGCAACACAACAGGTCTATGGTTTACAGCTGGAGAGGCAATTGGAATTGATCTGTAAATTGGACTGTGTCTGTAGATAGATAGAGTATTTTTTCCTTTTATTTTCTATTGCAACAACCTACATATACTTTCACAGATGATGCCCTATAACTTGGTGTTGCAACACAACAGGTCTTTACACTAGGGACAGGGACATTGGTGAGGAATGTTGCAACTTATTTAACTATGTCTGTTTCAGTTTATGTTGCAATGTCATAGGTCTTTACTTTATAGCTGGAGAGGCAATTGGAATTGGTCTGTAGATAGATAGAGTACTATTTCCTTTTATTTTCTGTTGCAGTATACCTTCACAGGTCATGTCCTATTGCTCCATGCTGCAATGCAACAGGGTTCCTAGGGAGGATCACCCTTGAATGTGATGTATCCTGAGGTTTTACAAAATGTTTTACCAGGGACTTGGTGAGTTTTGTTGCTAACAGACTATATACCATTTTCTTATTTAATGTGGTATAGAAGAAGCAGCAGCAACACAAGGAGTGGAGTGTTCAGGCAAGATTGTTTTCTGTATTGGATTGGTAAATTGTACTGTTGAATTGCACTATTATATTGTGCTCATCCATTTTCTCCCCTCTTATGTGATGGCACAGGGTTTATGATGGAAGGACAGATAGGATGTAATTGGGATTTGGAAATTGATTTGGAAATTGGTGTTGGTTTGTGAACTGGGATTGGTATATAAATTGGACATGGATAGAGTAATGTTTCCTTTTATTCTCTGTTGCCACAACTATGCATACTGTCATAGATGATATACTGTTATGATGTAGATTGGAATTGGTCTATAAATGGGTTCTGTTGCAACAAGCTATGTATACTTTCTCAGATGATGTCCTATTACTCCATGTTGCAACGCAACAGGTTTTTACACTAGTGTACTATAGTAAAATGACAAGACTCCTTTGTGTTTTGATCCTGCATATGGCCTGTGTTTATTAGACAGATATATGAACTATCAAAGGCTGTGCAGTAGAGTTAATAATTGTTGAACATTCTGTATGTTTTCTCCTATTTTTGTTTGGCTCTTTCACTCTATGCTCACTATACAATACATGTGTTTATGCAGGTTATGGCAGGCAATAAAGATGAGAGACAACATAAGCAGCAAGATTGAATAATCCCCCCATGGGGAGAACAAGAGCAGCATGATACTGCAGTGATAGAGAAAGTGTGGACAGTAGTGAGGTGCCACAACACAAGTAAGAGGGAGCTGCAGGGATGTTGTAAGAAGAGAGAGAATAAGGTGCTGCTAAGAGCAGCCTATTGGATGGTCTTAGGGAAGATTTGCTGTAACAATACCCCTGGTAACAAGGTAATTGGTATGTGTTTGATAAATGTAATAAATGTTCCAGATGACAATGAAGAGTGGGATCAATGAGATAGTGATGAGGATGATGCCACCAATGACTAAATGAGGATCCAGAGTGATGAGTTTAGGATATCTTAGTGATGCTTAGAGTGACTTAGAGATCTTAGACTTAGTTCTTTAGAAGTGAAGTGAGTTTATAGTGAGCTTAGGTCAAGCACAGTAATGGAGAATCCCTAGATTGCAAAGTTGACAAGACTGGGGTTTAAGACCACCAGTCTTTCAACTACTTATACAAAACCAGAGTCCTAAAGATAGTACAAGTAAATAAGGTTCATGGATCAACAATGATTGCACAGCAATCAATGAAGGTCACATGACCTAAGATGCATCTGTAGATATAGTAAGTGGCTCAGCCACAGCACAAAATGAATGAGAGATAAACAAAGGTAAACAGAGATGTGGTAAGATGAGTCCTTGTGAATTGTATAATAATAGTCCTTAGCAAGTGAATGTAGATAAATAAAGAAAGATAAAAAAGGAAAAGATAAGTCTTGTATAGCACTTGGAGCTGAGCTCACACTTGTGGTAATCATACTACACTTTACTAGTAAGTAAGAGAAAAGAAAAAAGAAAAAAGAAAAGAAAAGAAAGGAAAAAGAAAACCATTATGAGGTGCCTAGGCAAGTGCCTCATAACAGGTGCATGAAGAAGTGTACTCACTCAGTGTTGTTGTAGGACAATGACTGAGGGGTTGTATCATATGGTGTGCATCTTATATAGTAAGTGTGGAGAGAGTTGAAGTGGCACTTGTATGTAGGAGAACAAGGATGCCTATAAATGTAGAGGACATGCATCATCCAGAGTATATGTAGTGTGGGGAACCCCACAGGGTTGTGGAGAAGTGAGGGTGTCATAATATAGTCATATGTACATATGCAGGGAATGCTGAATGAAATGTGAATGAGCATACAAATATCTAACAACATGTGCTCTGTACACACACATTACACATGCACATGTTACCATCTCATCCACTACTTCCATGGACTACCCACACATAAATCCATGTACACTCACACTCCACTAATTACTCTGGGATGATGTGCATCCCTCCTCTTTATGGCAGTCATTGTATTTACTCTACTTACACTCCACCCCAACTCTATACACATACACTATATAAGATGAACTACATCCCTTACATCTCCTCAGATGTCACCTACACAGTCTGAGTGAGTATTCCCTCCATCTTACTCTCCCTCCTCACTTATCACTTCCCTGCAGTATACTTAAACCATGTTGTGCCACATACTGTGTTCACTTCCCCTCTTCTCTCTGCTGCAGATAATGCTATCTGACATCTCCACATTTGGGGATACACTGTTTCTGTTGTCAATAACTATCTTGTTTGTCCTTGCTTGCCCAAACCTGCATGTACAGGTTATGGGCCCTGCCCAGCACACAGCAAGCAGGAACACCATTATGCTCAAAATTATCATCACTATCATCATCATCATCATCATCATCATCATCATCATCATCGTCATCATCATCATCATCATCGTCATCATCATCATCATCATCATCATCATCATCATCATCATCATCATCATCATCATCATCATCTCATTACATTTATCATACATCCCCACTCCCTAAAACCAACATACCACCACTCAAAGGAACATTTAACTACAAGTGGTGGTCTACACTTGTCAGGAACTCACTCATCATACTTGGGATATGGTATGCAGTTACTTCTAGCAAACCAGACCCAAAGTACAAATGCATCATCAACAAACCTAAAACTGAAACCACTAAAGAAGTGTACCACTGGGGAGATGATGTACTGAACCAAGACAAGCTCAATAAATGGGAAGAAGATGACACTAAAGCAATGGCATACATCAGCCTATTCATTGGACCTACAGTGGAACACCACATCAATGACAAAAATATGGCCTGGAAGAACTGGGAGACCCATAAAACTGAATTTGGTATGCCCAGCACCATAGCTACTTTCCAGTCACTCTGTGAGCTCCAGCAATTCAAGTTCAACCAAAATACTCCATTCATCACTCAAATTGAAACCCTCCAGCTTGTGTGAATCCAGCTTGCAGACAGTGGAGAAACTATCTCAGACAATGGCATGGCCCTCACTATGCTAATGGGATTGCCAGATTTGTGATCCAACACTGTATCCACCTTCCTTGCTTCTCAGGCTAATCTCTTTATGATTACTCCAGAGACAGTCTGTGTGCATATCATTGACAAAAGTGATCACATGAATGGCAAATCCAGTTCAATTCTCTCATCTGTGCAGTGCACAGGATCCTGTAACTCTTCAATTTTGGCTCAGGTGTGATGACACTGTTCAGCAGCCAGCACATGCAACATATGGCAGTGGGGAGCAGCCAGTGCCTGCAGTGTGCAGGTAATGGCTCAGGTGTGATCAGCCAACCTATGCAGCACATGTGTTACAAGGTGTCAGGCTGCTATTAGTTTCCCTATTTTTCTCTTCATTTTCCTTTATTTTCTTGTGTCTCTATCATCACAGATCTTACAATCACTCCTGATCTATCAAAGCAATTCCCATGGTCATGTATTCCTTTTCTTCATCTTTATCAGCTGATAATGTGTATGTCATCCAATCTCCAATCAGCCCATTCTATATTTAGTTATGACTTGCTCTTCTCACCCTTACTGCACATGCTCACCAATCCTTCTCACACCTGCTGCAGAGTATCACCAATCACTCCCACAGTTACTGTGGAGCCTCAGTCAGCACTTACACATCTCCTCTATTATTAAGTATGATGTCATTACTTTACTTTCTCATTCTCTGGCCCTATACTGTACTGCATGGTCTGTGCACACATTAGGATACTATATATACATAGAACTCCTAGCAGCTTATTCCCCAGTTCTGATCATCTGGGATATCTGCTAGGTATAGTACTCTTCTCTTCTTATTTACTATATGCTAATATATCTGGGATATCTGCTAGTCAAAGCACAATCATCCTTTTGTTGTTTTAGCTCTTTCTTCAGTTGTTCAGCTTCAACATAGTGTTGGCCTCACACAAGGCACTTGCTTAGGCACCTCATAGTGGGCTTGTTTGTTTTTCTTTTTTCTTTCTTTATCTTACTTACTATAAGTGTAGTATTAACTACAGTTGTTGAGCTTGACTCCAACTTATAGTAAGGACTCTATCTCTTTTCATTTATAGTACTACAGTATCTACATACTGCACTGTGAGTTTACTCCAAGTACTATAAAGCCTCTTTATCTTTCTTTCTTCTTTATTTATTATAACATTTACTTGCTAAGGACTATCACTATACAATTAGCAAGGACTCATTCTATCTCACCTCTATTTACCTTTGTTTATCTCTCATTCATTTTTGTGCTTGTGGCTACATTTACATTAGCTTACTATGGATGTGACTGGGTCACATGATCTTGTTGGTTGCTGTGCAATCATTGTTGATCCATGAACCTTATTTACTTGCACTATCTTTAGGATACTGTTACAAGGCACTTGCTTTTGCACCTTGTAACATGTTTCTTTTCCTTTATTCATTTTCATTTTCAGTTATCTTACTTACTATAAGTGTAGCATTAACTACAGTTGTAGAGCTTAGCTCCAACTTATAGTAAGGACTCTATTTCCTTTTCCTTTATAGTACTTTAGTATTCACATACTAAAGTGTGAGCTTAGCTCCAAGTACCATAAAGCATCTTCCTTTCTTTTATCTTTCTTTATTTTATTATAACATTTACTTGCTAAGGACTACTACTATATAATTAGCAAGGACACATCTTGTTTCATCCTTGTTTATCTCTCATTCATTTTGCACTTGTGGCTGAGCCATTTACTATATCCACGGATGTGTCTTAGGTCATGTGACTTCATTGATTGCTGTGCAATCTCATTGATCCATGAACCTTATTTACTTGTACTATCTTTAGAACTCTGGTTTTGTATAAGTAGTTGAAAGACTGGCAGTCTTAAACCCCAGTCTTGTCAACTTCACAATCTAGGGATTCTCCTTTACTGCACTTGACCTAAGCTTGCTACAACCTCACTCTACTTATTAAAGAATTAAGTCTAAGATCTCTAAGTCACTCTAAGTATTACTATGACATCCTAAACACATCACACTGGATCCTCATTTAGTCATTGGTGGTATCATCCTCATCACTATCTCATTGATCCCACTCTTCATCTGTTTACACAAGGAACTGCATGGTGGTCATACCTAGACCAGTCTACTCCAATCAAGGAGGATGGAATGGCAATGGGGGGTAGAGCTCAGGGAGCAGAGCCAAAAGAGCAAGGAGAATCATCATGATGGCAGAATATAGAAGGACAATGAGTGAGCCCCAATACATGATGAGGGGAGATTAAATGAGATTGACTACTGGACAGTGTCCCAGACAATAACCCTAAGTACCTAATAGAGGTGCACACAGACCAAAACAAGAGTAAAGTAAGGTAAACACTGTCATGTGATCATTGTGAACAGCAGATATCCAACATCATCATCATTAAGAACATTTACTATACATATCAAGTGCATACCAACTATCTTGTTACCAGGGGTATAGTTATTGCAAACTTTCCATAAGACCATCCAATGGGCTGCTCTTAGCAACATGGTGGTGGTGAGCAGCCAATACATGCAGCATAGAGGCTCAGGTGTCATGGCCATGGTGAGCAGCCAGTGCATGCAGTATGAGCAGTCGTAAAAAGGCTAAGATGTGCTGCTGCACAGCATTACACTGAGAGTGGTATGCTGTGCCACACTGCCATGTGCATGCCACACTGCTGCACACAGCATGCCACCCAGGGGAGGACTGTTTTGTAGCAGCACTTCAGACACAAAAAAAGCCACATGTCCCCATTCCTAGTCCCATTATTATTTAGATTGTTGTCTTTTTGGTTTTGTTTCTGGCTTTGGTATTCATAACAGGTTTTGTACTGTCATGCCATTGTTTCTTGCATAGCAGTGTGCAGGTTGATTGTTTCAGTAGGCACTCCCCAAAAAGAGAGCATTGTGTTCCACTATCCCTTTAATGTGTGTGAATATTTTGTTTGGTGCAAAGTTGATTGGATCCTGAAACATCATGCCTCCAGACACTCTCAGTCTGTATAGCACCTATGATAAATGTATTTCCATAATATGAGCAGCAATGTGTGGCACAATAATGCTGTAATCCCACATTCATTATCTTCATAATACATGCAGCAACTACCATCACAATATTGCTCCAATATGCATACAGTGGCAGGTTTTGCAAGCACAGCCTTACTTTGATTTATATTACATCATACAGAGAGAAGGACAGAAGATGGGATGTAATGAATCAGATAAGGTCTCTGTGGTCAATGACCCATCAGATCATGTTTGGGGTTCAAGTTCCATCACCACCTGTTGATGAGCATCATGTGTGCATAGCAATGGAATGTTGAAGTAAAGTGTTGAAAGATGGGCAGTGTTGCAAATGGTAAATGGACTATTTGTAGATAGAGGAAGCCTTATAGGGCAAGATATAGATAAAGCAAAGAGAGGACTGGAGTCCAGATGTCATACATTACTGAGAGATCAAAGATGGGGTGCATAACAGAATGGGTAGTGCACAGAAGAAGAAGAGTGCTGCATAGAGCAGGTATGTCAGAAGAGGGTTGAGAGAGGAGAAGAGATACTCACCTCAGCAACATGCAGAAGTGCTAAGGTGAGAAGATGACAAGGTAAGAAAGATATAGTAAAGGCAAAATAGGGTTCAATAAAAGCCTGAATTAATGTGAAAACAGTGTGTCCAGCATCATATGATAGGAGAGAACCAACAAAAAGCCCTCACCCTGTTGACAAGCTACAATTAGTCTTAGACAATGTAAGCCTCTGAGGCATAGCTACATATAATGTTAATAGCACTCACTTAACCAAGACCTGGTAGCTCAGTGGTTAGAGCACCCACCTGGAGTAAGGGAGGTCCTTGGTTCAAACCCAAGCCAAGTCACTATTTTGGCACTAGTACTGCTCAACATGGAAAACAACCATTAGTGACATCAGGTGAAGACAGCAACATTAATGTGCCACATGCAATAATCATCCACAGTCACATCAATCACATTATTCATTCAGTGCTGGAACAGAGGACTTGGTTCAGCCAATGAGGAGCAGGACTGATAGGACATATGGGCTGAGGCTTGGTCAAGGCCTGCCAAGTAACTAGGCAGAGTCACAGGTCAGGAAGTCATCCATTGGTGTGATCAGTGCTTTTCCATTTTCACTCATCTTAATAGTACAATACCTTGTTTGTTTTTACTTCATTCATGACTATTTCTGGACTCCATCTCTTTCCAATTCACCCTTATGATTGACCCTGCATTTGTAAATTCTCTGTTGGGTTTTGTTGTGCTCCAGTCTTGGAGCTAGACTTGTATTTATATGGCTCATAGCTGCCAGAAAAAAATAGATCCCCCCCCTGAGATTTGTCCTTCATCTCCCATCTGAGTCTTGCTCATGCAGGTTTGGGCAAGCAAGGACAAACAATCCAATAAGACAGTGGATCCCTGAAGGGAGAATCCCAACAATCACAGCTGCAGTGGCAGCATATAGGTGTGGACAGTGAGAGAGTGCCACAACACAATGAGAGATAACTGCAGGGGAGTAATGAGAAGAGATAAGATGGTAGGTAAAGGGAGACACTCACTCAGATGAGACATTGAACATCTGAGGAGGTGTGTAGTGAGGTATTCATCTTATGTAGCATATGTGGATAGATTTGTTGAGGCAGAGTCAGGATGGTAAAGTACAAAGGTGACCATATGTGTGAGGACACACATTGTCCAGAGTAGAGGTGGAGTGGGACTGCTTGTATGAATGTGGAGCAGGTCCATGGGGATAGAAGTAAGTGTCTGTAATGATGTAAATAGTATGTGTGGAGAAAGATGTGAAGAAGCCAAATGAAAATACATAACTGTATTCAACACCCCCCCTCATTTGGCAGACATGAGTCAACAAGACTGAGAGCAGCACACTGCAGCTCAAAGGTGGTGTATGGTAGTGATTTAGTAAGCATGTTGGTGATGATGGCAGCTGATGGGATATGATGAATGATGATGAGGCCTTCCTCCATGCATTGTTGGATGAAGTGGAATTTGATGGAGATATGTTTGGTTCCCTTTCCAACAATTGGGTTATTGGTGAGGTCAATGGACCCTTTGTTGTCACCAAACATCATCAGTGGCAGAGACAACAGGATTAGTAACTCATCTGTAATGTTCTGGTACCACACAGCTTGGACAGCAGCTTGCAAGAGTGATGTACTCCACTTCCATTGAGGAGAGTGAGACAATGCACTGTCAACATGATGGCCAGGAGATGGCAGCACCATGGAGTGAAAAGACAAAGGCACCAGTGGAGTGTTGGTCAGCTAACAAGGCAGCCCGGTCAGAATCAGAGTGGGCAGTGATGGTGCCATCACACATGCCATCATAGCACAGGCAAAAGGATGTCATACCTGCAAGGTACCACACTACATGTTTAGTGGCTGCAAGGTGTTCTGGTGCCAGGTTTGCAGCATAGCATGCTAAGGTGTTAACTGTCAGGATCATCAAGCCTATGGCAGACATCCATAGTGCAAGACCACCGACTCCTGACGTATCCCTGCCTCCTTAAGAGGACTTACCAGGAGCTGCCCTGGATCTAAGCCAAGGGATGAGAGAACTCAGCCATAGAAGAGGGGATGGAATCAGCTGTAACAAGCTGGAGTCTATTCATCTAGCTGGTTTACTACTTATAGTACTAGAGCACGTGCACAGACCAGGCACAGTACCTAAGGGCAGGTCTACAGTAACTAGATGTGCAGCAAGTGTGAGAGTACTGCTGACAGATGCTGTGCATCTGTGGGAACCATCTCTGAGATGACCATAATGACTGTAAGTAAGATATCTGAAAGAGATAAGATAAAAAAGATAATATGAAGATCTTATCTAATCAGATGATCTAAAGAGAAACATAAAAGAAAGTAAAAGAAAAGAAATAATAACAGCAGGGAATAATATCAGTGATAGGAGTCTGACATTAACAGTGAACATGAGGCTACTGATGACTTGGTGGTATATAGAGTGCACAGAGGTGCTGGCAGTGCCTTCAAATGGGACAAGTTGGGATGCAGGTGGCAGGGGTGTAGTGATGACATTGCAGCTGGTCATGCCAAAATGGCTAACTATGTCAGTAATGTACCATGATTGGCATAGGGTGAGGAGCTTGCACTCACAGTTTCAATTGACCTCAAGTCAAAGGTATGTCATGGTCTTGCCAAGATCAATCATTTTGAATGCAGTTGTGAGCATGCACTTGAGTTCAAGGACTTCTGTGAGGTCACTGCCAATGATTGTGATATCATCAACATATAGAACAAGGAAAAGGAAGGAGTCACCCCTACACTTGATGTATAGTCCTGCATCAGACTGGATGCAGGAGAGGTCAAGAGTAGTCAGGCAGCCACCCATTTTGGCATTCCACTGCCATGCAGCATGCTGAAGGCCATAGATGGACTTATGCAACTGGTAAACCTTGGCAGCCAGGTCAGCTAACTTGAATCTGTTTGGCTGACACATGTAGAGTCCTCCTTCAATATTGCCATTGAGGAAAGTGCTCTTAACACCCATTGAGTGGATGTGCCAGTCACATGAGGCAGTGAGGGTGAAGAGAAGATGGAGGGACTCAAAGCAGGTGACCAGTGAGAAAACTTCTTCATAGTTGACTCCTGGGAGCTGCTTGAAACATTTGGTGACAAGGCACACATGGTACTGACCATTGTTCTTCAGCTTGAAAACCCATTTGTTGGGAATGGCAGTGTAGCCATGCAGTAGGTCTATGAGGGACCACATACCCATGCCTTCTAGCATTGCCAGCTCATAGCAACAGGCAGTGTCCCAGTCAGTGGCATTGGGTGACATATGAGCTTCCTGCAACATGAGAGGGTCACCTGAGGTGGCTGCAGTGGTGAGGAGGCAAAAGAGGGAGGGGCCAGCCCCAGGGGTGATGAACTCATCATCTTCTGATGAATCCTGCAGGACATCTGCATATGCACAATTGCCATACATGCTGTCACCAAAACATGCAGGGCATCATGGGACACATGTAGACCAATGAGGGGGCAGTGTATGCATGACAGGCTCCACAAGAACCATGGTGTTAATAGGAGAGGACAGGGGAGTGACAGGAGTCATAGGGCTGAGGACAGTGTAGATGGGTTCTGGCTCACCCAACAAAGCAGCACACCTTGTGCAGCTGTGACCACCATTGCTGTCATAGCCAGTGTGAGGGATCATGACACCTGGGGCATGGTCAGAAAAGTGCATGGCACATGTGCAGGTTGGTACCAGTGTTGAAGTACCAGCATGTAACTATATACTTTTGTCCAGTATTTCCCTCCTTGCAATGCCTTTACATACATCATGTACTATCTCTGCTTCCTCACTTCTTCCTTGGACTTACCTACTCCACACACACTCTGAGCACCCACACCTACTCTTGGACAACATGTGTCCCTCCCTCTTCTGGTAGTTGTTGTACTCCACTATTATACTCTCTGCTACAACTCTACCCCCACTACTATATAAGATGGTTACTATCATACAATCTCCTCAGACATCTTCCCCAGTGTCTGAGTGAGTACATCCCTCTTCATCCTCTCATTGTCTTACCATTGTTATGAGGCACTTGCCTTGGCACCTCATAACAGTTTCTTTTTCTCTTTTTTCTTTTTTTCTTTTCTGATATTTTACTTACTATAAGTGTAGTATTAACTACAGCAGTGAGCTTAGCTCCTACTTATAGTAAGGACTTATTTCCTCTTCTCTTTATAGTACTTAAGTATTTACATACTTAAGTGTGAGCATAGCTCCAAGTACTATAAAGACTTATCTCTTCTCCTTTTCTTTGTTTATTTATTATAACATTTACTTGCTAAGGACTATTACTATACAATTAGCAAGGACTCATCCAGTTTTGTCTTTATTTACCTTTGTTTGTCTTATGTTCATTATGTGCTTGTGACTGAACCACTTATATCACAACAGATGTGTACTTACTGTGCATTGCTGTGCAATGTTCATTTATCTACTGCACATTACTGCACAACCTTACTATACTTAGATCCCCAGTTTTGTATAAAAGGTTGACAAACTGGTGGTCTTAAACCCCAGTCCTGTCAACTTTGCAATCTAGGGATTCTCCTATACTGTGCTTGATCTAAGCTTGTTATGAAACTCACTTCACCCTCTAAGAACTAAGTCTAAGATCTCTAAGTCACTCTAAGCATCGCTAAAACATCCTACACTTGTCACTCTGGATCCTCATATAGTCATTGGCAGAATCATCCTCATCACTATATCATTAATCCCAATCCTCATCGTCATTAGGAACATCTATTATGCATATCAAGCACGTATCTGTCAGGCCACTATTATTTTCCCTATTTTTCTCTTCATTTTCCTCTATTTTCTTATGTCTCTACTGTCATAGATCTTACAATTGCTCCTGATCTATCAAAGTGATTCTCATGGTCATGCATTCCATCTCTTCATCTATATCAGCTGATGACATGTATGTCATCCAATCTCTGATCAGCCTGTTCTATTTTTAGCTATACTTTGTTTTCTCACCCTTACTGCACATGCTCACCAATCCTTCTCACACCTGCTGCAGAGTATCACCAATCACTCTCACAGTTGCTGCAGAGCCTCAGTCAGCACTGATGTGTCCCCTCTATTATTA
>QLPN01000941.1:0-21299 GCA_003314395.1 Albatrellus ellisii
CATGCATGATGCACCCACCTCCCATTCCACCTCCTCCTGTGACACCAGCTCCACTTCCTCTCATGCCATGTGCTCCACCTGGGCACATATCTCAGCTTCATGCTCTTACTGTTCACATGCCTCACACACTGCCAGCTCCTGCACCTCCCACCCCATGTGTTCTTGAGCCTCATGCTCCACCAGCTCCTGTGCCACCTGCTCCACACATTCTTGAGCCTCCTGCTCTGCACATTCTTGAGCCTCCCACTCCACCACCTCCTGCTCTGCCTGTTCTTGTGCTTCACACTCCTTGCATTCTCATTCAGCAGCTTCCTCAAGCTCCAGCTTGTGCTCAAGTGCCTCATCAGCCTGCCTGGCCCACTCTGTGATCTGTGCCAGTAGCAGGAATTCACATGCCCAACTTACCCAGCTTGCTTCAGCAATGGGTGCCAGGACACTGCACATGCCTTCTACAAAAAAAGCAGCATTGGCTTCTGAGCTGCCGCACTGCTGGTGCTGTCCCTGTGCATTGATGGTTGGTCTTGCATGCCCCTGTGCCTGTATGTGTTACATACCAAGAGGTGCCCTGTGCCCACTGTCCACAATCAATAGGACTCCTCAGACAGCCCTTCACCTTGCAGATGCAGGTTGAGCATCATATGCATGCATGCTCACAAGTGCAGCAGTGCATGTTCAGAGGAAGTCACAGTGGAAGATGTGTGGGACATGTTGGTGGATGGGTGACAGCTGAATGGGATGGTGTTGATGAAGCTTATTGATGACAGTCCATTTTGTCACACTCCTTGGTTTAGGGCCAGAATACCTGCACCTTCCTGCTTGCTGTGTGTCTTTTTTCCCTCCTTCCATGTTTTTCAATCTCTTTCATGTTTACTATTTCTCCATGACTTCAAACAGACTTAAAAAAAATTTCCATTTCTTTCCTTTTCCTCCTCTCTTCCCCACTCTAATTTTGCTGCTCACTACTATTGCTGCACTCCAGTTTACCCTCCAGTGTGCCCATTCCTGCCTCACATCTACACTTGCCCTTCATCATGTCCCTGTGCCCTGTCCCTCATCCTCACCCAGTTGTGTTCTGCCCATTTTTCTAGCATTTGCTCCCTGCATTCAGCAATGGTTGTCCTATACCCCCCCATCTGTGTCATGCCTCACTGCACCTTGGAGAGCATCTCTATACCCACCCTCCCATCCCCTGCCACTCTACCTTGTCCACTCATTCATTCACTCTGCCTGCACCATCCACCCCACACATCATCCCTTCTGGCTGTATCTTGCATCCATCTGCATTGACTGCAGACAGTCAAGATTTCAGTTGGGAGGAGATGATGAGCATCATGTGCACATAATGCCAGAAAATGACCATCAGTGACACCAAGTGAACACAGTGATATAAACATGCTGCACACAACAATCATCTGTAGCCACATCAATTGTGCATTTGTTTAGGCATCAGGCTATAGGACTGGCTTTGGCTGACAAGGAGCAGGATTAATAAGCTGTCTAGGCTGAGATGCAGTCCATGGAGTCACAAGTGGCAAAGTCAGCATTTGGTGTGATCAGTGCTTTTCCTCTTTCACTCATCTGCTATAGTATGATACTTTATTTGCTCACACCCAGACTCCACTGCATTTCAAATATCCTTATGATCAACCCTGTGAGGTGCATGCTAGGACAGCGAGGTCACAACTGAAGTGAAGGGGGATTGGTGAGAGGAGGAGACAATACACCTTAAGAAGAGTCACACTGTATAGTGGATATCTCAGATGTATAAAGCTAAGGAACTATCTACTACATGAGATTCCTTATATACTACAGGGATTGGCACACAAACCATATGCTGTCACTGTAGGGCAGGCATATGTAAATAAGATGTGCAGCATCTGTGAGAAGTATCAGTAAGCAATGTGCAGCATTGCACTGCATCAGTAAGCATCTGTGGGAAATGTAGTCATAAATGTACAGTAAGTGGCCTGATGACTAAATGAACATGAGTCATAGATAATCGCGATAAGATCTACTAATGATTAGATGAGATGAGATAAGATATCTCTAGTAGATCCTGAGCGATAAGGATGAAAGAAATTGTAAAATGAAGAGAAAAATAAGTATATTCTGACAAATACCCCCCTTCTTAGGGTGAGACAACTCAATGAGCAAAGGAAACTCCAGTAGAACCAAAACCTTTTTCACCTCGTAGTGTATCATCCAAGGAAGTGACTTCTTCAACTTTGGCAAGAGATATGTGTTCCAAGATCAATTGAGCAATTCAGTCTTTGACGTTGACAATAAAGTCAGTGTCACTGAGATTGACAAGTAGAATCTTTACAGGTCCACAGTAATCTGAATCAATAACTCCTGCTCCAATATGAATGGAATTTTTGACAGCCAGACTGCTGCAAGGAGCAATATGTCCATAGCAGTTGTCTGGTATAGCCAAGGAGATTTGGGTATCAACTAGTTTTTGACCATGTGCAGGAATGACAATTTCTTCTGCACTGTAAAGATCTAGTCTGGCAGCATGCTCTGATCCCCAAGTAGGTAGGGTAGCTGAGTTGGAAAGTCGTTTGATAGGAATGGAACAATGATGAATGGATCAAATAGCAGTGGGGTGTATGCTGTGGAATTCTTTAACCAACTTGGGCACATCTTTGATCATAATACATGCTGGCTCCCAGGAATTTTTGTCTTCTGGGTAATTCTTCCATTTGATAAGATATTGAATATTCCCATGATATTTCCTGCTGTTTAAGATCCTTTCAACTTCATATTGTTTGACATTGTCCTTGATGATAGGTGGTGGAGGAATTTTTGTTGAATTCTCCTTGTACATCAATTACTGCACCTCTTACTTACATTTTCGTTTGGCATTCCCTCCATTATACTTCATCACACTTCTCACACATATTTACATACCACTGACACATTACTTACACAATTACAACACTTCCACTTCTATTCACACCTACCTATGGGCATCTTTGTACTCAAAGATTGCATCTCCACTTTAACCTTACTCACCTTTACTATATATGTTGCATATTTCACCACATATCCCCTCAGTTGTTGTCTTCAGACAACTGAGTGAGTACTCCACTTACCTTGCCCCTACTTTGCCTTACAATACCTTGCAGCCCTCACTCTCCTCACCTTGTGGCAACCTACTGTTGCCCACCATACTTCTTGCCACTGCAGCCATGCTGCTCCTTGTTTCTCACTTGCAATACATGATTATTATTGCTTTAGTTGCCTGCCATAACCTGCATGAACAATTTTTACATTTCATTCTGGAATATCATTTGGAGAGTATGGGAGTAATTTGACGATGTGAAAGACTGGGTGGATTTTCATAGACTTGGGTAGTGCTAATTCATAGGCGTTGTTTGAAAGCACTTTGGTGATTGAATATGGGCCAAGTCTTTTATGATCCAATTTCCAAGTTGGTTGTCCTGTCTGTATGTTAGATGCATCTAACCAGACTTTATCTCTGATTTGATATTTGGGAGTTTTTCCCTTGTGTGCATCATAATATTTCTTCATGTCATCAGCCACTTTCTTTAGTGCTGATTCTGCATCTTCCCTTGTCCTTTTTAACCCTTCAACAAAATTTTCTACAAAATCAATAGTGGACATCTTGCATGGTTCAAATCCCATTCTTGGATTTTGTCCAGAATTCAACATGAAGGGAGAATACTTGGTAGAGGCATTGACTCTGTTGTTATAACAGAATTCTGCCATAGGCAGCCAGTTCATCCAGTCTGATTGGTGATGATCGACAAAGATACAGAGGTATTGCTCAATTTCTTGGTTTATCCTCTCTATTTGTCCATCTGTTTGTGGATGATATGCCATAGATAGGGCTATTTTAATGCCCAATAATTGGTTTAACTCCTTCATCATTTTGGAAGCAAATTGGGGACCGTGATCAGATAAAATCTTTTTGGGTAGTCCATGATGCTTCCAAATATTGTCTCTGAACAATCGTGCTACACCTTCGGCAGTTACATCAGATGTCATTGCCATAGTGTGAATCATTTTTGAAAAACGATCAACAACCACTAAGATTGAATCATATCCTTGGCTATCTGGTAATTGTGTGATGAGATCTGTGGATATGATTTGCCAAGGATATTTAGGTATTTCATTTGGAGTCAATTCTCCTTGTGGTTTTTGAGTGATTGTTTTTGTTCTTTGACATATGTTGCAACTCTTGACATATTTTCTGACATATGCTGCCATTCCCTTCCACCAAAATGTCCTCAAAACTATCTCCAATGTTCTCCACTGTCCTGGATGTCCTGTGATTGGGGTATCATGGCATTGTTTGATGACATCTGCTCTGCAACTATCTGGGATGAGGATTTTGTCTTTGTACATAAGTAATCCTTTTTTGTTTTGTCCCCATCATGCTATAGTAGCTGTCTTGCATTTGTCTGCTGATAATTCTACCCACATCTTGACATCTCCATCTTTCTCCTGTTCATCTGCAATCTTTTGAAGTAGTGGAATGTTATTTGTCAATACTGCTTGTATGTGGTTTGTGCTAAGAGCGGCCTATTGGACGGTCTTAGGGAAGGTCTAAAATGTTACTCCTGGTAACCAAGGTTTGGATTTGAGTTTGATGCATGTAATAGATATTCCTGATGACGATGAAGAATGGAATCAACGAGATCGTTATGAGAATAATTCCACCAATAATGATACGAGGATCCAGAGTGACAAGTGTAAGATGTCTTTTAACGACGTTTAGTGGTTTTAGAGTTCTTAGACTTAGTTCTGAGGGAGTGAAGCGAGGTGGTAGCAAGCTTAGGTCAAGTGCAGTATTTAGGAGAATCCCTAGATTGTGAAGTTGACAAGACTGGGGTTTAAGACTGCCAGTTTGTCAACTATTTATACAAGACTAGTGATCTAACTATAGTACAGTTACGCAGTAAAGTGCAGTAAGTAAACAAATGTCAGTAAAGTGCAGTAAGTACACATCCATGTGATGTAAGTGGCTCAGCCACAAGCGCAAAATGAACTGGAGATCAATAAAGGTAAATAAAGGCAAGAAAATGCAGTCCTTGCTAATTGTATAGTAATAGTCCTTAGCAAGTAAATGTTATAATAAATAAAGAAAAGATAAGAGAGAAAAGATAAGTCTCATATAGTACCTGGAGCTAAGCTCACACTTAAGTATGTAGATACTTAAGTACTATAAGAGAGAAAGAAAGAATGATAAGTCCTTACTAAGTAAAGTGGAGCTAAGCTCACACTTGTAGTAATAATACTACACTTTACTATAGTAAGTAAAAGAAAAGAAAAAGAAAAAAGAAAAGAAACACGTTACGAGGTGCCAAAGCAAGTGCCTCGTAACAGTTTGGTTTTGTGAAAAATTCAGGTTTAAGCAGTATGACATTCTCATTGTCATGTTCCACCCCTTCTTTATGATCTGCTCATCTTGAGAGAAGATCTGGTTTGGCCAAACTCTTTCCCGGTCTGTGGGAAAGGTGAGAGTTGAACCTAGAAATAAATAGAGACCATCAGGCCTGGTGATGGTTCAATTTCTGGGCACTCATAAAGTACTCTAGGTTTTTGTGATCCATGAGGATCTTGACTGTACTATCTGTTCCTTCTAGATAGTGTCGCCACTGCTCCAATGCGCATATGACAGCTAGCATTTCTTTGTCATAGATGTCATAATTTCTCTCTGCTGGTGACAACCCTTTGCTGATATATGTGACAGGATGCCACTTCTCATTGTCTCTCATCTGTGATAACATGGCACTGGTAGCATAACCTGAGCTGTCTGCTTCTACTAGATAGGGGTAATTTGGTTCAGGAAAGACTAAAACAGGTTTTGAGCATAATGCTGTTTTAAGATTTTCAAAAGAGTCTTTTTGTTCCTGATCCCAATGCCATTTACTATCTTTTTGTAAAAGAACATTTAGGGATTTTGCTATGTCAGAGAATCCTCAAATAAAGTGATGGTAGAAGTTGGTGAAACCCAAGGAGTGGACTTCAGTAACAGAAGTTGGAATGGGCCATTCAGCTATCCCTTGGACCTTGACAGGATCCATCATGATTTTATCAAAGGATATTTTGAGGCCAAGGTAATTAATTTCTGTTTTCTCAAAGTCGCATTTTTTGGGTTTTAGATATAGTTTGTTGTTGCATAAAATTGTGAGGACTTCTTCGACTATAAGGCAATGTTCTTCCAATGTTGCAGTAAATATGAGGATGTCATCCATATAGACCACTACTTTGCCCCTAGTGATGAGTTCTCTGAAGAGATGATTCATCATAGTTTGGAATGTTGCAGGGCTATTGGTGAGTCCAAAGAACATAACAAGAGGTTCAAATAATCCTTTATTTGTAATGAAGGCAGCCTTCCATTCATCTCCTTCTTTGATTCAAACATTGTTGTATCCCCATCTGATATTGAGTTTGGTGAAATATCTAGCCCCTTTGAGTTTATCTATCAATTCCGAGATGAGTGGTAGAGGGTAGGAATTCTTGACAGTAATCTCATTAAGGTGTTGATAGTCTTGGATAGGATGTAATTCACCTGATTTCTTCTTGATAAAGAAAAATGGAGAAGCCATGGGTGATTTGGAAGTGTGTATTTATCCTGATCTTAGATTTTCTTCAACAAATTTCTCCAATTCTTGTTGTTCAACAAAGGATAGGTTATACACCTTTCCCATATGCATCTTCACTCCAGGTTTTAATTTGATGGTGTGATCCCAAATTTGCTTAGGAGGCAGTCCATCAAAAGATTCCTTTTCAAAAACAGACTTGAACCCATAATATGCTTTTGGGACAATATCTTCAAAGGATTTCTCTATCTTTTTCTTTTCCACCTCAATTGCTAAGTCTTGAGATATATTTCAAATTGTGGCATCCTTCTCATCATCTCCTATCATGATGCAGAGAATGCGATCTTCCCTTTGTATCTCATCTTCATTGTTGTCATCTACTTCCACTGTTTTTGGTATTTCATGTTTTAACTTCTCTATCTTCTTTTTCTTCCATTCCTTTCTGTCTTCAATAACTTGCACATGACACCTTCATGGACATCTAGTAAACAAGATTGCTCTGGTATTCCAGTCAATTTCTGGATTGTGAATTTTAAGCCAAGTTTCTCCAAGTATGAGATTGACTTTTCCTAGTCCTGTGACACAGAATGTTGTTCTTTCTGTATGATTTTGGACTTTGACAATCAAATCCACTGTTTCCTTGATGGATCCTTGTTCATTTTTGGTTCCATCTACATTGTAGACTGGTATGGCAATGGGAAGTTTCTTTGTGTTTAGACGATTCATTTTCATGAATTCTTTGTCTATATAACACATGGTGGCTCCTGAGTCCAGGAGAGCTTCAATTGTTACTGTTTGTCCATTTTCAGGTACTTTGATCTCGACTTTAACCATAGGTAAATCCGATTTGACTCCCATGATTATGTGCTTTTCTTTTTCTTGAGAGGGCATACTCTCAGATGTCTCCTTCTTCTCAGTCTTGTTCTCCAATGCAATGTTGTTAAATACTATTGTGTCAATAGGATCACATACATTCATGTGATCAACAGTGCCATTGTCCAGAGTAAGTACTGAGAACATATTCTTGGACAGTCCAGTGACATCTACTGGCTGTCCTTTGCAAAACCCTCCTTCTTCCTCCTCTCTCCCTCATCAAAGATCATCTTTTTGAAGTTGACTGTAGACATCTGTCTTATTTCTTTGTGTATCTCCCTGATGTTCTTCCTTTGTGGGCAAACATTTGCCCTATGCCCCTCTTTCCTACAATTGAAACAAATCAGGGGTCTTCTTCTCTGTGCTGCATCTACATCCATAGGCACTGTCGCATTGCTAGCCTTCTGTGTACCTGTGTTTGGCTGATAGTTGGCTTGTCGTGTGTATCTGGGGGTCCATTGTGATGGCCCCCTGGATTGCATCAATTGGCGATATTCTCACATGTGCCTATCCACTTGTTGTGCCATCGTTTGCCAATCCAGGTATGTCGTGGGGAGCAGGTTGATATTATAGACTCAGTTTAATATGTCACTGTTCAACCCTCTCTTGTAGCAGTCGATGAGCACATGCTCATCATAAAGTGTTTTGGCTGCTAGGAGAAGGAAGTCCATGGTGTATTCTTCTGCAGTTTTCCCCATTTATCGAAGTTTGTGTAAGGCTTGCTGTGCAGTATGTGCTTTGTCGGGATCTCCAAATTGTTCACATAGTTTTGTGTTGAATTCAACCCAGTCTCGGAATGGCATGGGGTATAATGAGTTGAGGGGATTAGCCTCATGAAGTCACTGTTTTGCGACTTGTAAGTTCCTTTATGCTTCTGCCAAGCCTCCTATCATGTAGGAGAGGGCATATGTAATTCGATCACTATTGGACCACATCTTGTTTGCTGCGAACACTAGGAATAATTCTTGGACAAATGAGTCAAGTTTGTCTTGCTTCCCTGAGAATGCTGTAGGTGCAGAAACTTTTACCCAGTGTTGGGCAAATACATGGGCCAATTGGACGTTTGGCTGGCCAGAGGAATTGGCAGGAATAACTGGGGGGGGGTATTGAAGGATAGGCTTGTTGCTGCATCATTGTCATGATATCCTTCATATTTTTGGCTATGTCTGCCATCATTGTCCCCAAGCTGATTATCGCATTGCCTTGTTCCTTCTGTATGCACTGCTGTTCCTTCATCTGATTGCTCATCATCTCCATCGCTTCCTCTACATCTAGTAGTCAAAGTCTTCTGGTTTTGTCTGCTTCTCTTCTTGCCCTTTCTTGTTCAACTGAAGAATCTTCCACCATTGGGGCTGGTTCCCTCATTTCCCAAGTGCTTGGCCCTGGTTGTGTCATTGTTCATTTCTAAAGGTGAATGCTTGGGGGAGTGAATTGTAATATGGGCTGGTGCGATCAAGGTAGTTTGGAAAGAAATGCCACAGGAATTCTTTGGGGTGGTCATTGTAATAGGGATTGTGAAGTTTGAAGAACCAAATTGCCTGTTGCTGTCAGTAGTTGTAGGTGTTGGCATAGAAGCGGAGGAGAGCAAGAGAAGTCAACCGACGAGT
This sequence comes from Albatrellus ellisii, assembly GCA_003314395.1. Classification (NCBI taxonomy): domain Eukaryota; kingdom Fungi; phylum Basidiomycota; class Agaricomycetes; order Russulales; family Albatrellaceae; genus Albatrellus; species Albatrellus ellisii. The sequence continues at coordinate 9,053 of QLPN01000941.1, forward strand.
TGGTGGTGGAAGAGAGCTGAATCCAGCATAGGATTTGCCAGATCTAGTTCTCTTTTCTGAGTGTAGTGCTAAGAGTGGCCTATTGGATGGTCTTAGGGAATATCAGTAACGTTACTCCTGGTAATAAGAGTTCTGATGTTAGCTTGATGGAGATGATAGAGGTTCCTGAGAGCAATGACAATTGGGATTAAGGATATAGAAACAAGGATAGTTCCACCAATGATGATGTGAAGATCCAGGATAACGAGAGTTGGTTTGCAAGTTTATAAGTGACGTGTTAATAGTGACTTAGGCGAGAGTAGGTCAAGCACAGTGTAGGAGAATCCCTAGATTGTGAAGTTGACAAGACTGGGGTTTAAGACTGCCAGTTTGTCAACTATTTATACAAAACTAGTGATCTAAGTATAGTAAAGTTGCACAGTAATGCGCAGTAAAATAAATGATAATGCACAGTACTGCACAGTAAGTCGTGTTCGTTGTTTAAGTAGTGTGGCTCAGCCACAAGCATGAACTGAACTAGAGATAAACAGATGTAAATAAAGACAAGGTAAATGAGTCCTTGCTAATTGTATAGTAATAGTCCTTAGCAAGTAAATGTTATAATAAATAAAGAAAGATAAAAAAAAGGAGAAAAAGATAAGTCTTAATATAGTACTTGGAGCTAAGCTCACACTTAAGTATGTAAATACTTAAGTACTATAAAAGAGAAAAGAAATATGAGTCCTTACTAAGTAAAGTGGAGCTAAGCTCACACTTGTAGTAATAATACTACACTTTACTAGTAAGTAAGATAAAGAAAAAAGAAAAAGAAAAAAGAAACGTGTTATGAGGTGCCAAAGCAAGTGCCTCGTAACATGTAGAATGTGCAGAATGTTGAAAATAAGATTGTGTGAAGTGAAAACTTGCTATTCCTTTTTCAAGGGAATAGGCCTTTCAACACAAAATGGAATGGGGGGTGGTAGGTATGTGTAAGTACTAGTGTTACTAATACTACAAAAGAATTCTTGTTATCATAAAAGGTTATAGTACTCCTGGTCTGAACAGTTGTCAGGAGGTTCTGCGATGCCCCACTTAGTGGTAGACACCCTAGCACTGCTTGCTTAGGCAATGTATGGCCTGGCAGTGCAGCTGAACTACGAAGAACTGAAACCTAAGTACAATACAATGCTCTCTTGAGCAAGGAGGGAGGGGAATGATGGTTTTTTTGAGATGCATGAGGGAGGATTTGTGTGAAGTCACTGGGGGTAGAGCTTTATACAATTGTGAGGTGCACGCTAGGACAGCAAGGTCACAACTGAAGTGAAGGGGGATTGGCAAGAGGAGGAGACAATACACCTTAAGAAGAGTCACACTGTATAGCAGATATCTCAGATGTATAAAGCCAAGGAACTATCTACTACATGAGATTCCTTATATACTACAGGGATCAGCACACAGACCATGTGCTGTCACTGTAGGGCAGGCATATGTAAATAAGATGCACAGCATCTGTGAGAAGTATCAGTAAGCAATGTGCAGCATTGCACTGCATCAGTAAGCATCTGTGGGAAATGTAGTCATAAATGTACAGTAAGTGGCCCGATGACTAAATGAACATGAGTCATAGATAATCACAATAAGATCTACTAATGATTAGATAAGATGAGATAAGATATCTCTAGTAGATCTTGAGTGATAAGGATGAAAGAAATTGTAAAATGAAGAGAAAAATAAGTATGTTCTGACAGACCCTGCACCATAAATTTTCTGTTTTGTTTCATTGTGCTCCAGCCTTGGAGCTAGACTTGTATTTAGATAGCACATTGTGAGCAAGAATGAACAGATTCCCCTGGCCCACAATTTGACATCTCTCCCCTGTCTGAGTCCCTTGTGAAAAAGTGCATTCTGATCCTCCCTCCACATATCTAAAATTCAAGCAAGCATGCTGATGTGTACTGTGGGTGTATAAGAGAGGAATCTACAATCACAACCACAGCAAATGCTGAAGGGTGCAAGCCATAAGATCCCCTAGACACCAATAGAAAGAGAGTTAGTAGATTAGGGCAAGAGATGCGATAATGCAACATGACTGGGTGACAATACTGAGGTATGATGGAAACATGGCACAACAATGGTGATGATGGAGACATGTAATGCAATACAATGCAATAGAGAATGCAATGGAGAACACAGAGAATGTGAAGGAGAATGCAATGCAACGGAGAACACAATGAAGGAGAATGCAATGCAGTAGAGAACACAATGCAACACAATAGACACTCAGCAAAATTGATAACATGACTTATGGAGTGTGCACTTTCACCTTGAGACTCTGACAGGAGAGGGGAAAACAAATTGTGGGCAGGGGAAATCTATTGTTTCTGATGGACAACATGCCATCTAAATACAAGTCTAGCTCCAAGACTGGAGCACAACAAAACAAAACAGAAATTTTACAGTGCAGGGTCAGTCATAGGGAGTATTGGAAATGAGGAGTCTAGATGTAACAAATAAAGTATCATACTAGAATGACTGAGCAAAAAGGGAAAAGCGTCAATCACACCAAATGCTGACTTTGTGACTCATGACTCCATGGACTGCATCTTGGCCTATATGTCTTATCAGTCCTACTCCTCATTGGCTGAACCCTGTCCTATAGTCCAATGCCTAAGCAAATGTGCAATTGATGCAATTGTCACATGTGGCATGTTAATGTCGCTGTGTTTGCCTGATGTTGCTGATGGTTGTTTTCTAGTGTTATGTGCACATGATGCTCATCAGTGTGTTCCCCATAGGTTGTGTCTATTATTGCACTGTGTTCTCTATTGCAATTGCATCGATTTCCATTGCATTGCATTCTTCATTGCATCACATTTTAGCCTCCATTGCATTGTGTTCTCTTTTGCATTGCATTCTAGTCTCCATTGTGATCTCCTTTACATTGCATTGCATCATATTGCCCATTTATTGCACTAGTTGCATTCTCATTTGTCACCCTGGTCATGTCACACTATCATGTTGATCACCCTTAACTACTAAACTCTCCCTACCCTTGTGTCTAGAGAATCTTATGACACACCCTCCAGCAACTGTTGTGGTTGTGGTTGTTTACCCCTTCAGCCCAGCACAGCACATATCAATGGCACACCATTGTCTGACACAATGTCCATCAGTGCTCCCCAGTGACAAAGAATATCCAGTCACTGAGGGATTTCACCATCTCAGAATGCAGCATGTGAAATTTGGGATAATGCATGAGTGAGCAACAACCTTGTGCAATATACTTATATCTGCCAGACAGAGGCATGTGCATGGAATACATGTACATTTTGGTGAATAAGGGCACCAGCATTGCAACTGTCAGAGGCAGCAAGACATTCCTAATCTGCCACAGTTGACAGATATGGCATGTCTGCATGAACCAGGTGACATCTTGCAGCAATTGAGGCCACCAGAAGTATTTGCAAATTAATGTGCACATCACATAAATACCTTGATGTCCAATATCATCATGCACAGATTGCAGAATGGGTGATTGCTCCTCATAAAAGAGAACTGCTTTGTGCTGGCCATGTGGGTCTTTTTGCCAGAGCCATCCTGTAACTATGAAAAATTCAGTACAATAATGCACAAATCCTGCATACTGTGCATCATCAATATCAGCTGGGCACTGTAAGTCATCCCACCATGTGTGAACAGTGAGAAGCTGCTCATCATGTCACAGTGCTGCAGCATTTCCCAGAATCAGTTCAGTTGGCATGCTTTTGCCATCAGGTTGTGATACTGCATCACCCTCTGCTGGGGATTCTGATATGCTGTTAGCTAAAATGGTGAGGGATTGGGAAGTGGTGTGGAGATGCAGAAATGGTGGGTTAGTAATATGCATACAACTGTAAAAGTGGTTGATTTTGTTCGCACAGGTATGGGCAGGCAACAAATATGATGATGATTGACAGTAAGGTGAGCTCAGTATCCCCAGAAGGGAAGAGCCAAGATAGTGCATCTGCAGTGGTGGAGTATATGTGGACACAGTATGTGCCACACATGGTAAGTAGAGAGTCAGACATGATAGTAAGACGTCTAAGGTAGCGTAACAGACCTGTGGTGGTGGAGTATATGTGGACACAGCATGTGCCACACACAGTAAGTAGAGAGCTGCAGGGAGCATAAGAGTAAGAAATAGGATAGGTGTAAGGGAACTTACTCAGACATGATAGTAAGATGTCTGAGGAAGGTATGTAGTGTAGTCCCTATCTTATATAGTGAAGTGGTGGTAGAGTTGGGGCAGAGCTTGTGAGTAAAGAACAACAACTACCATATGTAGAGGGACACACATTGTCCTGGAGAAATGTGTGGGGTGTGAAGTGCTTGGACATGTAGGTAGTCCAAGGGGTAGGAAGTGTGCATACATATTTTGTATGTTGTGGGGAAAGCCAAATGAGATGTGTGTACACATACCAAATGTTAACAGATCCATTCATCAAATTCCTCTTCATCATCAACCTCAGGCTTATCACCAGGCTGCAAAGGCCTCCAAGACAGTCCATCTGGACTGTGGACTACACCAGGTACATGCACAAGCATGAAGGAAATGCAAGGATACCAATAATCCACCTATTGATACTTGCAGAAGGTGCAAGGTCTGGGTTAGTTAGCATGCCTTTGATATACTGGGCATCAACTTCATGAAGAGATTTTGAACACCTATGAGGTAGAGTTTTAATGTGCACAGGGTGCAGAATAAGCCATATATCTCAAGTTTTGCTTGTGAGAAGCATGACTCTCAATCATTAAGCATTATTGAGCTGAAATGTGCAAAATAGCATTGCCCATTGTTTTCCAAATCTTCATGGCTGAGGATGAAGCCAACCACAATATATGAGGTGTCAACTGAGAGGATAACAGGTGCAGGTGAATGATAGTCAATGGGTCTGAGTGTGGGTGATGAGAGAACAGCTTATTTGAGGTCCCCCTGCACTGCTAGCTGTTCTGGGCCAAAGATGAAAGGTTGGAGTTTACAAGTGAACATGGTCAGAGTGTGGGTGCAATATGTGGAATTGTGGATAAAGATGTGAAGAACACCAATAGTACCAAGGAACATGCAAATGTCAGAGAGGTTGTGGCAAGATATTTTCACAATGCACAATTCTTCAGGAATTCAACCTTCTGGAATACAATGGTGCCCCACAATGTTGAAGTCCAGAGCACAGTGCACCATCTTGTGCCCTGAGAACATACCTCCAGTGTACTTCATTCACTGGACAACATGGTTAAGATTTTGAAAGTGCTCCCAAATGAAGCATCAGATGCTGGGATTCCAAGGAATTGTTTCATATTTACCATTGGTGTTGTGGTAATTGGTCTTGGGACCTTTAACCAGTATGTCATCAACAAACAGTACTGTGACATGTGGGATCTTGGACTGTAGAATGTGAGTAATGTCTTTGTGGAAAATAGGAACAGAATGTGTCCACCCCATCAGAAGGGTGATGAGACACAATGTCCAAAATGGTGACTGGAATGTGGTTAGATCTTGTGATGATTCTGCAAGTCATCACTCATCATAGCCAACATATAGATCCAATGTTGCACCACAAATGCAACCCACAAATTGTTCTGCAAGAAGGTCTGTGAACAGGGGTACACTGGAGTGTTGGATCATCACTGCATTGAGCAGTTCAAGGCTGTGCACAATCTGGAGACTGGTATTGTCCTTTTTGATGACACAAAGCCAGCAAGACTGATACAATAAATTGGATGGCTCATAGACACTGGATACAATATTTTTGGTAATAAGGTGACAGACTTCATCATAGATACATGGTGGAATGGGGATGTTGTGCTGTTGCCAAGGCTTGTGTTCTATGATGGGGATTTTGACTGGTGGAAAGAAGTCAGTCTGGAAACATCCTTGCTTGGAGTTGTCCCACACAAAACCCAAGTGCTGTAGGCACATAAATCGATGCATGAGATCATGCTTGGCAGGCCAAAGGAATTCACCTTCATGAGCTCTGTCTATGATATCTCTGTGTTCATTAGTATAGCATCCAACTGGAGTAAATGGTGGAGGACTTGGTAAAAGTATAGGAATAGATGCAAAAGGATCACCACATATATCATGAATTATGCAAAAACATGATGGGAGATCAGCCATAACCAGGCACACTTTCTTCACTACCAGCTTGTACTTTCTCTTCCCATACATGGCAACAGTGGAGTCCAAAGAATCAAGAAAAACAGAAGCTGGAAGTGTAGACAGAGTGGGGTTTGTGGTGTAACAATGAAGAATAGGAACAGGATTGTTGGAAATAAACATGTCAGAGACATCAGGTGAGTCTGCATTCTCACAATTGAGCATGTCTTTATTTTCATGATCTCCCTGACACTTGGTCAGATCCTCAAATCACAAAAAACCAATGCTTCTTTTTGGTGAAACTGGAATCAATGGGACCCACATGGTAGCATAGGCACAGTCACTGATGACCCTGTGTTAGGATCATGATCATCTGATCCTCATTATCAAGGTTGCAAACAATGCTTCACATTAATACATTGAATGGTCACCTGAGTAGGATGTCATATGTGGGACTGCAGATGATGTGAACCTGCAAATATAGTGTGACATCTTTGAATAAGAATGGAACATTATAGGTGAGGCCAAGTGACCTGTTAACTTCACTGTTCACTGACTGCATATTTAAGACCACATTTGGGTCATAAATTAGGCCAAGTGAATGGCAAACCTCTTCTGACATCACAATCACTTGGCACCCTGGGTCAATGATGCTCTCAATGTCAGGCCACTATTATTTTTCTCTTCATTTTTCCTATTTTTCTTATGTTTCTATCACTACAGATCTTACAATCACTCCTGATCTATCAAAGCAATTTTCACAGTCATGCATTCCTCTTGTTCATCTTTATTGGCTGATGATGTGCCAGTTGTCTGATCTCCAATCAGCCCACTTATGAAGTAGTTATGACTCTTCTTCTCACTGTTACTGCAGATGCTCACTCAGCTTTCTCATGATTACTGCAGAGTATCACCAATCATTCCCACACCTACTGCAGACATCAGTCATCCTCTTTCTGATTGGTTGTTATTATCATCTCTACTGTGCAGCCTTTGCTAGTATATATGCCTGCCCTAGAGTAGAGTACTATATATACTAGACAACTCCTAGCATTTATTCCCCAGTTCTGATCATCTGGGATATCCACTAGGTACAGTACCAGTCCTTTCCTCCTTTCTACTATATGCTAATATATCTGGGATATCCACTAGTCCAAGCATGATTGTCCTTTTTGTTATTCTAGTCTTTTCTTCAGTTGTTCAGCTTTGACATAGCATTGGCCTCACACTCAATGTGTGGATTGTTGTTGACAAGTGGCGATATGGAACACAATGACACCAACTCTTTCACAACTATGAGTTAGTCTGGTGGTTGGCCAGGCAGAAACTTGTTGAGGTATGCTTCATATGGGTCACTGATGATGACAGGCTTGCCATGCCAACTAGATGTGACCACTTCTTTGAATTTGTGTGGCATATCATGTGCTAGGTGACCAACCTTTTCATCAGAGATGGCCTGAGCATAGCTATCAATGATGTTGTTTTTGTTGTTGTTGTCCTCCATATAGTTTGCAGCTGCTGTGTGGACTGGGTTGATGGAAACTTTCCTTGCCATCATCACCTCCTGAGCTTGGTAGTGGATTTCTGGGGCAATGGAGTAAAGCTGATGATGGGTGATAGTTATCAGTGTTTGCATGTTGGAAGACTTCTGCTGCATGAACTTTGTCATGAATTGGTGGATCCACACAGTACACATTGTTGGGTTTTCTCTGTGCAGGAATCTTTGGTGATATGATCAGTGAGTTTTTGACTTGCAATTACTTCTTCTCTAATATTATGTATATGTTGAAGTCGGTTTAGTGCTTCCAGGGCATGGGTAGTGATTGGTTTGATGGTAAATCTAGGTTTGTATCCCATGAGGACTTCAAATGGTGATTTCCTGGTGGTGGAGTGAATGCAGTTATTGTGAGAGAATTTGGCAAAAGGAATTAGGTCAAGCCAATTGGTTGGTGATTGATTTCCCAGAGCTCAGAGATATTGTTCTATTTCTTGGTTAACACGTTCAGTTTCTCTGTTGGTTTGTGGGTGATAGGCGGTGGACATTGCCGATGTAATTCCTAATGCTTTCCAGATTTCTTGAGTGACTTTAGAAGCGAATTGGGGTCCTTGATCGGAGATGATTTTTTCTGGAAGGCCAAATTGCTTCCATGCATGATCTAAGAATAATTGCACAGTTTCTGAGGTGGTGATGGCCTTTTGCATGGTGTGATAATAATGGCTTTTGAGAATTTGTCTACAATGACATTAATTGAATCATATCTGTTTACTTCTGGAAGATTGGTTACAAAGTCAGTGGTGACGTGTTGCCAAGGTTCTAGCAGAGTTTCTGTAGGAATAAGCGGGGCTTTGATGGGATGAGTGTTGTTTTTTGTAGATTGACACATAGCACATCCTTCTATGTAAGCTTTTATGAATATGGACATTCCAGGCCACCAATAGTCTCTTTCAATGAGTTCATATGTTTTCCATCTTCCCAATTGTCTGGCTGGGGTTGTATCATGGTGAGTACATACAATTTCTTTTCAAGGTTCTTTGTTGTCTGGAATGTAGATTTTTCTGCAGAATAGAAGGAGTTCATCTTCATAGTTCCATTCTTGGATGCCTTGTGTTAATTTCCAAGGTCTGAGGTTTTTTATTTTCTGGAATGTTTCTAGGGAAAGTGTGTCAGTTTTCAATTGTTCAATAATTTGTTTTCAGATATTTTTTGACTGAGTAGGTGTCAGGTGTCTTCCAGTAGCATTTATTTGAAATACTTTTGGATTTAGTACTGTAATGTTGGAATTATCCAAAATTACCCCCTCCTCATGGTCTGGCCTCCTGGTCAGATGATCAACTTTATTGAGGGTTCCTGGTCGGTGGGAGATCAAAAAATTGAAGCAAGAGAGGAACAAGCTCCAACAAACTTGACATTGATTAAGTTGTTTTGCTGTGGAGAAGTATTTGAGATTTTTGTGATCAGACCAAATATTGACAGGGTGAGGGCTGCCTTCAAGATAATGGCACCAAGTTTCCAGGGCTTGAATGATGGCTAGAAGTTCTTTGTCATAGATGACGTAGTTACGTTCAGGTGGTGTCATTTGTTTGGATAGGTAGGCAACTGGGTGCCAGTGGGAATCAGGACCTTGTTGGGATAATATGGCTCCATAGTTGAAGTCTGAGGCATCAGTTTTGAGTTTGAAAGGTGCATCAAAATCGGGTGTTAACAAAATAGGAGTGGTTGTAAATGCTGTTTTCAATTGTTCAAATGCTGTTTGTCAGAGATTGGTCCATTCCCATGGTTGATCTTTACATGTTAGTTCTGTGAGAGGTTTGGTCATCTTGGTGAAATCTTTGATGAAACATCAATAGAAGTTTCCAAACCCTAAAAATGATTGGACATCTTTAACCTTTTTTGGAGTGGGCCAGTTGGTAATTGCTGATAACTTTGTGGGGTCCATGTGAACTTGGTCATGGGAGATGATCATACCAAGGTATTCAATTGATTCTTTTTTGAAGAAACATTTTTCTGGTTTCAAGAATAGGTCTTCATCGATAAGATATTGGAGAACTTGACAGACTAATGTCCGATGTTCTGATAGGTCATTTGAAAAGATGAGGATATCATCCATGTAAATGACAACATGGCCCGCAGAGATAAGATCATCGAAGAGTGCGTTCATCATTGACTGAAATGTAGCTGGGGAATTTTGGAGTCTGAAGAACATTATGGTAGGTTCCCATGATTTTCCATTTGCTATGAATGTGGCTTTGTGTTCATCTCCATCTTTAATTCAGACATTGTTGTATCCCCATCTGAGGTCGAGTTTGGTAAATACAGTAGCGCCTTTGAGCTTATTGATAAGTTCTGGAATTCACAGTAGTGGATATTTGTTGGCAATAGTTCTTTCGTTTAGTCTTTGATGATCCTGACAAGGACATAACTTCCCATCTTTTTTTCCCACAAAGAAAAATGGAGCTGCCCATGGAGAGTTTGATGGACAGATGTACCCTTTTTTACTATTTTTGGAGATGAACGTGTGAAGGGCTTCTCATTGTTTGTTATTGATAGGATAAGCTTTTCCAGTGTATGGTTCTACCCCTGGTTTAATATCTATGGCGTGATCCCATGATCTTCATTTGGGTAATCGGGTAGAAGCTTCTTCATTGAAGACTTTTCCAAGATCATGATATTGGGTGGGAACTAGTTCCATTCCTTTTCCATCATGTTGATTGTTCATGGCTATTTGCATATATAGGGTAGTGCGAAAAAGTTCTAGTCCATTGATTGTCCATTGGTTGTCTATGTGACTTTGTTCTTCTTCTTTGGAAAATGATGGAGTGGTAATAGGGTTTTGCCAACATTCTGATGGACAGTGTGAAAATGATACAGTATCTTTGATCCAATCTATATTGGGGTTGTGTTGCCTTAGCCAGTTGGTTCCAAGGATGATGTCTTCGTTTCTGAGATTGGTAATATGGAATCAATTTGTTTCTATATGGGGTTTCATGTTTGTTTTCTTGATTTCCAGAGTGATATGACAAGTGTGGGTGATATCTCTGCCTATGTTCTTTGTTCCATTGTTGTTTTTTACTGGTATGTGACATTTGAGTTTTTTGATAGGTAGATGGTGTAGCTGTATGAAATCTTGATGGATTAAGATTCCCGTTGCTCCACTATCGATTAATGCTTTGGTGGTGACTTTCTGATTTCTTAGGGAGATTTTGACAGGAATGTGAATGGATGGAGAACCATTGTATTTCAAGAATGATATGTACAGCTCATTGCTAAGAGCGGCCTATTGAACAGTCTTAGGGAAGGTCTATATTGATACTCCTGGTAACTGGAGATTGGATATGTGATTGATACACATAATAGACATTTCTTAATGACAATGAAGATTCTGAGTGATGAGGTTTAGGATGTCTTAGAGATGCTTGTAGGGTGACTTAGAGATCTTTAGACTTAGTTCTTTAGATAAAGAGGTGAGTTTGTAGCAAGTGTAGATCAAGCGCAGTATAGGAGAATCCCTAGATTGTGAAGTTGACAAGACTGGGGTTTAAGACCACCAGTCTGTCAACTATTTATACAAAACTGGAGATCTAAGTATAATAAGATTGTGCAGTATTGTGCAGTAAGTAAACAATAATGTGCAGTAATGTGCAGTAAGTATGCATCCATGTGAATATAAGTGGCTCAGCCACAAGTGTGAAATGAACAAGGGATATACAGAGGTAAATAAGAATGAGAAAAGAGAGTCCTTGCTAATTGTATAGTGATAGTCCTTAGCAAGTAAATGTTATAATAAAATAAAGAAAGATAAGGAGAAAAAGATAAGTCTCAATATAGTACCTGGAGCTAAGCTCACACTTAAGTATGTAAATACTTAAGTATGTAAATACTTAAGTATGTAAATACTTAAGTACTATATAAAAGATAAAGAAAACAGAAAAAATAAAATGTTACGAGGTGCCAAAGCAAGTGTCTTGTAACATTCATTGTCCAAATTTGAGTTCCTGCTCACAATGTCCAATTTGTAATCAGTTACTCCTTTGTCTGTTGCTGACTTAGGAGTCTTTAAAAATTCTGGGTGCTTTTGAAAAGATCTTGCATTTCTGCTTTGTCTTTGTCAGATAACCTCATGAGGGTGTGGGAAATGGTTATCATGGGGTCTTCTTCTTCACATATTTGAGTTCTCCTTATTGCATAAGTGGGCTTGGGTGTTCCATAGTTCTGGTCACATTTGACCTTGCATTCTCTGCCAAAATGCCCTTTGATACCACATCTGAAACAAGCTCCTTCTTGTTTCCTTTTGTCACATCCTTCATCCAATAATATTCCGTTTTTGATAAACCCTGCATGTGTGAATACTTCTCTTTGGAATGTTTCTGTTGGGTAGAAGTTTTCTATTGCGTGGATAGAACAAGGGTTTAATTTTCGTGAATGGGATTCACTATCCCCTTTGAGTAGATCATCTGGGTATAGGAATCTTCCACTTTGTCCAGATCGGATACTGTTCTGGAAGTCATTATTGGATTTATTCTGATCCAATCTTATGGCTAAATTTTGCCATTCTTGTAAGGTTGTCAGTAATGTGTCTCTGGTTGTCATAATAGTATCTTTAATGTCTTTCCTAAGACCATTCTTGAATTTCTCAA